>CAJGYO010000252.1:0-96034 GCA_904845875.1 Miscanthus lutarioriparius
AGGCGAAAGCCTCAACAACATCCACCTTACCGCCCGAGAGATATACCGCCGACGGGCGATCGGAACGGCATCAAATCGCCGATCTTCGGCTTCCCGCCCACCGCTTCTTTCACCCGACGCAGGTCTCGCTGCGTCGGTAAGGGCGGCGTATATCTTGACACCGACGATCGAATCGCCCGGGTCATCTCGAATACCGCCGCCGCCGCCATCACCGCAACACCTCCGGCGGTGAAAAGCCGCCACGACCACGGGCCGCCGAAAGGCCGTGGTCACGCAGCCTTCCCTAAGGCCCTCAAGAGCGGTTCCACTGGCCGATCGGCCGCTGATGACGCCGTACTTCATTTTTCTCGTTGACTTTCTACAACCCGCCCGGTATAAGGGGAAGTCCTCCGCCGTCGTTGCGGAGATAGAACCACCGGCCATACCAACGACGGTTGGACGTTGATACCTGGCCGGATGTAGAGGGACTGCCGGTCTTGGCGACGTGGAAGGGTACAGCCGCCGCCCTCCGCTTCCTTCCGAGCCCCCTCGTTCCCCGGCTTGGTGGTGAACGTCGCGCTCGGAACAAGTGGAGCCACAACTCCGGTGGGGAGCGATCCCCAGATACCCCTCACAGACGGCGACGAAGATGGTCACCGGGCGATGGAGTTGGGGCTGAAATTGTGCAGCTCCACGCCATAGTAGTGCGGGAGCGCCCGCATGAAGTTATCCACCGGCGACCAAGCCTCGCTTCGTGGAAGACGACGAAAGCTCACCACGTAGCCGTCGCCATGCCGGCTCCCGACTCGACTCCTCGGAGCAATCCACTCCGGCTCGCGGGGGTCGGTGATCGGGCGAAGAAGACCGCCTCCACGAAGCGATCGCAGCTTCTCCTCGGTGACGTCGGACCGCCCGTGGATCCGCCGGAGGATGGCGGGACCACCAGCCATTGCGCTTGAGAGGACGACGCTAGGGCGGTAATCTCTCCCCCTCTCTTTGGTCTCGCCTCGCCTCTCTTTCCCAAGGCTCTATGCTCTCAAAGAACGGCACGGAGGCAAAGAAAAGCGAATGCGAGAGGTAAGAAGGAAGGGCGAGGCCCTTTCGCGTATTTATGCGGTGACAAAGGCGAAACCACGGGCGACGTAAATCGGGGAAGTTTCAAAAAAAAAAAATCGCGCGGTTATCCGGATCCGGTCTTACCGCCCACGCACACTCTCCTCCTCGTTAATCGCGCGTGCAGTACGCGTCCGTCGGCTTCCCTCCTCGTTAATCGCGCGTCTGCAGGTATCGTCCTGTCGGGCCGACGCCACGTCAAGGCCCAACCGCAGCAGCAGCAGGAGCCGTTTCGCCTCCCCGAGAAAGCCGCCTCAAAAGACGCGCCTGCCATTAATTAACCGTAGGGAGAGAAATAACCCCCGATTCCTTCCAGCAAAGGAATCGGGCACCAAGCCCCGCCACGGTCCAGGGGGTTCAAGGTCGGGCCCTTAGGGTTTCGACACCACGCTGTGGCAACAGCAAGTCGGGGCAACCACGGGCGAGCCTCACGCAGCCGAGGCCCAAGCAAGCGTAAACGCTGGGGACGCCTGTGTTGTGTCCGAGACCGGTAGGGAGGTCTCGAATGGGATCCCACCGTAGGGAGGCACCGAGCCACCGAGGCCCAGCGAACGGCCTCGGCAGACCCACTAGAGAAACCCTCCAGTACTCTTGGAGCGCTGTCTCCGGGACCGCTAGCCGACCCAAGCGTCAACGGGTACGGGCCTCCACTCTGACTTACCCGATGTGACTCACGGAAGTACCATCGCTCGCGCCCACCGAGGGTAGCGTGGCACATTCCACCCCTCCTTCCGAGCGAAAAGGAAGCGCGAGGGTCGAATAAAAAGTCAGGAGAATCCCTGACGGCCCTCTTGCTCCGAGCAGAGGCTAAGGGACTCTTCCTGCAAAACGTTGCCGAGACCTGCCGACTGGGAGCTCGCACATGAGGGGTCTCGGGCAAAAACCAACCCTCCTTCCGAGCGAAAAAGAAAGCGCGAGGGTCGTTCAAAAGCCGGAAGAACTCCCCGACGGCCCTCTTGCTCCGCAAGCAGAGGCTAGGGAGCTCCTTCCGCAAAAGACGCCGAGACCCCATGACCTAGGCTCGCACCCGAGGGGGGGCTCGGCGGTCAGACCTCACGCGAGGGGCGAACCAAAGCCGGGGGACCTCGACCGCTCTCTCGCTCCGCAGGCGAGAGACTGGGGCTCCTCCTGCAACTTTGCCGAGACCCATGCTCTCAGCTCAGACACGAGTGGGCTCGGCAAACAGCCTCCCGTCCAAGGCGAAAGGGCCAGCGGGGACGGGCAAAAAGTCGGGAGGACCCTGACCGCCCCTCTCGCTCCGTCATGGAGGCTCGGGGGCTCTTCCTGCACCCAAGATAAAAACAAGCGACCCGGTCCTGCTACGGTCCAGGGTTCAAAGTGGGCCCCGGGGGTTTCGGCATACCGCCCTGTGGCAACAGAGTCGGGGGCAACCACGGGCGAGCCCACGCAGGCGAGGCCCAAGCAAGCGAACGCTTGGGACGCCTGCGTTGTGTCCGAGACCGGTAGGGAGGTCTCGAATGGGATCCCACCGTAGGGAGGCACCGAGCCACCGAGGCCAATGAACGGCCTCGGCACCTACTAGAGAAACCCTCGGTACTCTTGGAGCGCGCTCTCCGGACCGCTAGCCGACCCCTCAAAGAACGGGTACGGGCCTCCACTCGGACTTACCCGATAACACTCACCGGAAGTGCCATCGTCGCGCCCACCGAGGGTAGCGTGGCACATTCCACCCTCCTTCCGAGCGAAAAAGGAGCGCGAGGGTCGAATAAAAAGTCGGGAGAATCCCGACGGCCCTCTTGCTCCGAGCAGAGGCTAAGGGACTCTTCCTGCAAAACGTTGCCGAGACACAGCGACTTGAGCTCGCACATGAGGGGTCTCGGCAAAAACCAACCCTCCTTCCGAGCGAAAAGAAAGCGAGGGTCGTTCAAAAGCCGGAAGAACTCCCGACGGCCCTCTTGCTCGTCAGTGAGAGGCTAGGAGCTCCTTCCCAAAAAGACACCGAGACCTCATGACCTAGGCTCGCACCCGAGGGGGGGGCTCAGTGGTCAGACCTCACGCGCGAGGGACGAACCAAAGCCGGGGACCTCGACCGCCACTCGCCTGCGGCGAGAGACTCGGGCTCCTCCCGCAACTTTGCCGAGACCCAGCCGGTCTTTCCACAACATCGTCAAGGCCCCATGATCCGAACTCGCACCCTACGGACCCGCAATCACGATCAAAACGCCTCACTCAAAAGAGAAAGCCCTCAAGAAGTGAAATCACCTCCAGGCCTCGGGAAGACTCTGCCGGAGAGCCTTCAGCGCACACCACCAAACCTCGAAAACAAAACACCATCCCGACAGAGCTATCAAGAGCCAATTCTCGCCGAACCTCGTGGGGAGTGCCTCCACTCCTCCCAAGGCTCGGGGCCACTTGTCGGATACCGTGAGAGAAGGGTACCCCAAGCAAAATCCAAAAATGACGGCTTAGATTTCAGAAGATCGAACCCGGCTAAACGTCACTGGCCTCGGCCGATTCTCGATTCGCCCGAGGCCCCCTCACCACGGGCCTCGGTCGATCCCCGCCAAAGGCCTCGGCCGAGGCCACCGACCCTCCGTCTCGCGCAAAGGCAGGCTCGGCAAAGACGCGCGCTACCTCTTCCTTCTCCGTCCCTTCCGCAAAACGTCAGGTCGCGTCAACTCACCAATCGCGCCCTCGATAACAGTACCGCATGACCGCAGACAAGATGACAGGCAGAATGGCTGGATGGGGACAGAGACAGGACTCGCATAGGGTTACCCGCTTGTTGTACTAACCCCCTGCACGTGGTTGACGCCCATGCCTCACTCAGTCCGCCAACTCCGCTCCAAGGACAACGCAAAGCATGGGGAGCCACGTCTGAGCCATCGTGGCCTCGGAATCGCACCCAGAGCAATAATTCCTCCAAGGCCTCGGCAGCTCGCTCCTGGGGCTCGGCAGCCCGAGGACCCATGTCCGCCAAAGCCCCCGCGATGGCTTGGCTCGGCACCTACAGGGGCCACAATTTCACGACGCCATCACGCTGATGACTGCGACGTCCCCGGATGGCGGGGGTTACCCGTCACTATGCTATCCACCGTGACACATAGTTGACACCCATGCCTCATCAGGCCGCCAACTCTCGCCCAAGGACAACGCAGCATGGGGAGCCACGTCCCGAGCCATCGTGGCCTCGGAATCGCACTCAGGCCAATAACTCCCCCCAAGGCCTCGGACAGTTTGCTTCACGGGCTCGGCGGCACTGAGGGTCCATGACCACCGAGCCCCCACGATGGCTCGGCCTCGGCATCCGCAGAGCCGCTGCTCCCTCACGACGTCATTACACGGCGACCAAGACGTCGCCCGCCATGTCTGCGCATCAAGCCGTCATCGAGCCCCACGACGCGCAAGACCGAAAGTCCGACCAAAGATGTCACTTCCGTGACGACAAGGACGGGCCACTCCATCGACCATACCACAACAAAGGGTCGACTACAGGCTCTTGACACGCCACCCCATTCTGAAGCGCTATGTAGCATCTCATGCACGGTCCGGTCCTCCTTAGAGTATAAAAGGAGGGCTGGGGCCATTTCTCGGGAGAAAGGGGAACAAGCCGATAGATCACAAGACTCATATCTGCTTGGGAACAACGCCTCAAGCAGCCCGCACCACACTCGCCGAGACTGGGCTAGTTCTCTCTCACCTAGCTTGTAACCCCTACTACGAGCACTCCGGTGCAAGGAATACAAGATCGATCTCTCTGATTGGACGTAGGGCCTCGATTGCTCGAACCAAGATAAACCTTGTGTCTCTTTGCGCCACCATCCGGGATTAGGGGCACGCAAGACAAATTCACTCGTCGGTTGAGGGACCCCGGTTCCAAAACACCGACACGACCGACCGCCTTGGGGTTGGCAGATTGCTCGAGGTGCCCCAATGCCCCCCCTCTGCGGTATCTTCAAGAGCGAACACGGGCTCCCCCTCGGGGTCAGCCCGGTTCCGCCAGAAAACACGCGGGAAGTTCCACCCATGAGGCTCGGGCCGTGGCGGACAAGAACCGAACTCCCCTCGGCGGGATCTGGGACCGGTTGCTCCGCAGGGTCTCGGGCCGCCGGACGTCCGCCGCCTCCTTCCTCGGGAAGAATCATCGACAAGATTGTCCGAACAGGGGCGGCGCCAAAATTTGCCCGTGCTCCACCTCCATCGCCTCGGTCTCGACGGGCCCAAGGGCTCGCCTCCGCCACCTCTACCTCGATGGCCCGGCGCCCACCGCCCTAACGTCGGAGGTCTGGGGGCTCAAGCGCACACCTCAATGGCCCCGGCAATAGCAGACGCCCAGCCTCCTTCGCCCCAAGACCCACAACATCGTGAGGCATGGGCTCCTCCTCCTCCACTTCGCCCCTGGCCGCCTCGGCCCCTTTTTTCCTGGGCGGCCGCCTCCTCCAAACGGCTCGACGACGACGCGCCAGCTGTCAAGACGCCGTTCAAGCGCCTCCCGCCGCTCGATGGGCGGAGGAGCTAGCGTTCACCTTGAGCGCCTTTACGGGCGCCAAGGAGGATCTTCCACCGTAAGCGTCTGTTGGAAGAAAAGACACTCCCAAGGTCAAGATGCAACCTGTAGGCGCACAAGAAGTACTACGGACTCCACCAGAGAAGACGCTTACCGCATGAACGAGGATGCGGCCGCCGACACCACCTCCTCCGCCTCGCAGAACGGCAAAGTGGTGGTGGGCAGCCATGGGCACGGTGTCCATCAGTGCCAGCTGGCCTCCGTCGGACCCCGGCACCTCCTCGACCCTTCGCGGAGATAATGGGGTCGCCCCCACCGTCACCCGCTCCACCTCTGCCGTCGAACCCATCGGGCTGACGGCACGCTCCTCCGACACCCGCGCCTCGGGTGTGTCGGCCTCGGCCCCGGGACGGGCCGCCACTGGCCCCGGGACACCTCCTCCTCCTCCTAGGGGCGTCGCCAGCTTTTGCCGGGCGCCCGGAATCATGTCCCCGATGTCGGGAGGTGTCCTGTGCAAGCCGTCCCCCCACTCGCGCCCGGCCGTTGCCGTCAAGAATCCGACACGACGACGAGGAGGAGACGGTTCCAACGGAGACCGTCGAGCTTCGACGCCGGCGACGGCGTCGGCCCAGCCAGCAGCGAGGAGAGCTTCTTCGGCGCCTCGCCTCCTTGGCGTCTTTCTTTTCTTCTCCTCCTCGGCGCGCTACTGACCGTGGGTTTCGCCGCCGGGCGTCCTCGGGAACGGGCGGCGGGGAGTTTCGCACGTCTCTTAGTCCCTGTGAGAACGACGAAGTAAGACAACAGACCAAAAAGGCGAAAGCCTCGACAACATCCACCTTACCAGCGAGACATACCCCCGCGACGGGCGCATCGGGAACGGCATCAAATCGTCGATCTTCGGCTTCCCGTCCACCGCTTCTTTCACCCGACGCAGGGTCTCGTCGTCGGTAAGGGCGAAGGCAGACATCTTGACACCGACGATCGAATCGCCCGGGGTCATCTCGAACAGCCGCCGCCGCCGGGCCATCAGCGGCAACACCCTCCGGCGGTGAAAAGCCGCCACGACCACGGCCGCCGAAAGGCCGTGGTCACGCAGCTTCCCCAAGGCCCTCAAGAGCGGTTCCACTGGCTGATCGGCCGCGCGATGACGCCTGCACCCCATTTTCTGGTTGACTCTCTACAACCCGCCCGGTATAAGGGGGAAGTCCTCCGCCGTCGTTGCGGAGATAGAACCAGCCGTCATACCAACGACGGTTGGACGTTGACAGCTGGGCCGGGATGTAGAGGGACTGCCGGTCTTGGCGCACGTGAAGGGTACAGCCGCCGGCCCTCTGCCCCTTCCGAGCCCCCCTCGTTCCCCCCGGCTTGGTGGTGAACGTCGCTCGGAACAAGTGGAGCCACAACTCCCAGTGGGGAGCGATCCCCAGATACCCCTCACAGACGGCGACGAAGATGGCCGCCTGGGCGATGGAGTTGGGGCTGAAATTGTGCAGCTCCACGCATATAGTAGTGGGAGCGCCCGCATGAAGTTATCCACCGGCGACCAAGCCTCGCTCGTGGAAGACGATTTAAGCTCACCACGTAGCTGTCGCGGCCTCGCTCCGACTCGTTCCCGGAGCAATCCACTCCGGCTCGCCGGGTCGGTGATCGGGCGAAGAAGACCGGCCTCCACGAGCGATCGCAGCTTCTCTCGGTGACGCCGGACCGCCTTCGAGGATCCGCCGGGAGGATGACGGGACCACCACCATTGCTTGGCGGAGGACGCTGCTAGGGCGGTAATCTCTCCCTCTCTTTGGTCTCTCGCCCTCGCCCTCTCTTCCCCGGCGCTCTATGCTCTCAAGAACGCAGCACGGAGGCAAAGAAAAGCGAATGCGAGAGGTAAGAAGGGGAAGGGCGAGGCCCTTTGCGTATTTATGCGGTGACAAGGCGAAACCGCCGGGCGACGAAATCGGGGAAGTTTCCCCAAAAAAATCCGCGCTGAAGTTATCCGGATCCGGTCTTACCGCCCACGCACACTCTCCTCCTCGTTAATCGCGTGCGAGTACGTCCCGTCGGCTTCCCTCCTCGTTAATCGCGCGTGCGGTATGTCCCGTCTTCACGACGCCACGTCATGGTCCAAACATAGCAGCAGCAGGAGCCGCTTTCGCCCCGAGAAAGCCGCCTCAAAAGACGCTACCGCCATTAATTAACCGTAGGGAGAGAAATAACCCCGATTCCTTCCAGCAAAGGAACGGGCACCAAGCCCGCCACTGGTCCGGGGTTCAAGGGTGGGCCCTTTAGGGTTTCGGACGGCCGCCCTGTGGCAACAGTGAGTCGAGGGGCAACCACGGGCGAGCCCACGCAGCCGAGGCCCAAGCAAGCTTAAACGCTTGGGACGCCTGTGTTGTGTCCGAGACGGTAGGGAGGTCTCCGAATGGGATCCCACCGTAGGGAGGCACCGAGCCACCGAGGCCCAATGAACGGCCTCGGCACCCACTAGAGAAAACCTCCGGTACTCTTGGAGCGCGCCTCCCGGACCGCTAGCCGACCCCAATGAACGGGCACGGGCCTCCACTCGGACTTACCCGATAACACTCACCGGAAGTGCCATCGTCGCGCCCACCGAGGGTAGCGTGGCACATTCCACCCCTCCTTCCGAGCGAAAAGGAAGCGCGAGGGTCGAATAAAAAGTCGGGAGAATCCTCGACGGCCCTCTTGCTCCGAAAGCAGAGCTAAGGGACTCTTCCCGCAAAGCGTTGCGAGACCCCAGCTGACCGAGCTCGCGACATGAGGGGTCTCGGCAAAACCAACCCTCCTTCCGAGCTTAAAAGAAAGCGCGAGGGTTGTTCAAAAAGCGGAAGAACTCCCCGACGGCCCTCTTGCTCCGCAAGTGAGGCTAGGGAGCTCCTTCGCAAAAAGACGCCGAGACCTCCGCGACCTAGGCTCGCACCGAGGGGGGCTCGGCAATGCACCTCACGCTGAGGGGCGAACCAAAGCCGGGGGACCTCGACCGCTCTCTCGCCTCCGTCAGCGAGAGACTCGGGGCTCCTCCGCAACTTTGCCGAGACCCAATGGCTCAGCTCTCGACACACGAGTGGGCTCGGCAAAATGCCTCCCCGTCCAAGGCGAAAGGGACGCTGGGGACGGGCAAAAAGTCGGGAGGACCTCGACCGCCTCTCGCCTCCGTCTGCGGAGGCTCGGGGCTCTTCCTGCACCCAAGATAAAACAAGCGACCCGGTCCCGTTCACGGTCCGGGGTTGAAAGCTGGGCCCCTGGGGGTTTCACAGCCCCTGTAAGCAACAGAGTCGGGGGCAACCACGGGCGAGCCCACGCAGCCGAGGCCCAAGCAAGTTTAAACGCTTGGGACGCCCTGCGTTGTGTCCGAGACCAGTAGGGAGGTCTCCGAATGGGATCCCACCGTAGGGAGGCACCGAGCCACCGAGGCCAAATGAACGGGCCTAAGCACCTACTAGAGAAACCCTCCCAGACTCTTGGAGCGCGTCTCCGACCGCTAGCCGACCCCCAAACAAAACGGGTACGGGCCTCCACTCGGACTTACCCGACAATGACTCACCGGAAGTGCCATCGCTCGCGCCCACCGAGGGTAGCGTGGCACATTCCACCCTCCTTCCGAGCGTAAAAGGAAGCGCGAGGGTCGAATAAAAAGTCAGGAGAATCCCTGACGGCCCTCTTGCTCCGAGCAGAGGCTAAGGGACTCTTCCTGCAAAACGTTGCCGAGACACAGCGACTTGAGCTCGCACATGAGGGGTCTCGGCAAAAACCAACCCTCCTTCCGAGCGAAAAGAAAGCGCGAGGGTCGTTCGAAAAGCCGGAAGAACTCCCCGACGGCCCTCTTGCTCCGCAAGCAGAGGCTAGGGAGCTCCTTCGCAAAGACACCGAGACCCATGACCTAGGCTCGCACCCGAGGGGGGCTCAGCGGTCGACCCTCACGCGCGAGGGACGAACCAAAAGCCAGGGGACCTCTGACCGCTCACTCGCTCCGTGCGAGAGACTCGGGGGCTCCTCCTGCAACTTTGCCGAGACCCAGCGGTCTTTCCACAACATCGTCAAGGCCCCGCGATCCGAACTCGCACCTACACGGACCCGGCAATCACGATCAAAACGCCTCACTCAAAAGAAAAAAGCCCTGAAGAAGTGAAATCACTCCTCCGGGGCCTGGGTTAGCTACACCCGGCCAGGAGGCCACAGCACACCACCGAAACCTCGAAAACAAAACACCATCCCGACAGGAGCTATCAAGAGCCAATTCTCGTCAGAACCTCTGGGGGAGTGCCTCCACTCCTCCCAAGGCTCGGGGCCACTGCTTCGGACACCGTGAGAAGGGGTACCCCAAGCAAAATCCAAAAATGACGGCTTAGATTTCAGAAGATCGAACCAGCTTAACGTCACTGCCCGGCCTCGCCGATTCTCCGATTCGCCGAGGCCCCTCACCACGGGCCTCGGTCGATCCCCGCTAAAGGCCTCGGCCGAGGCCACCGACCCTCCGTCTCGCAAGCAAGGCAGGGCTCGGCTGAGACGCCGCTACCTCTTCCTTCTCCCGCCCTTCCGGCAAAACGTCAGTGTCGCGTCAACTCCCAATCACGCCTCGACAATGCCGCATGACCCAGCACAAAGATGCAATGCCAGAATGGCCGATGGGACAGAGCAGGGGATCGCACGGGGTTACCTGGCAACAGTACTAACCCCCGTGCTGCACGTGGTTGACGCCCATGCCTCACTGTGGCCGCCAACTCCCGCTCCAAGGACAACGTAGCATGGGGAGCCACGTCCCGAGCCATCTTTGTGGCCTCGGAATCGCATCTGTGAGCAATAATTCCCTCCAAGGCCTCGGCAGCTTCGCTCGAGGCTCGACAGCCCGAGGACCCATGTCCGCCAAAGCCCCCGCGATGGCTTGGCCTCGGCACCTCACAGGCCACAGCCCCTCACGACGTCATCACGCGATGACAGACGTCCCGGATTTGATCAAGGGGGTTACCCGTCACTATGCTATCCACCGTACACATAGTTGACACCCATGCCTCATTGTCCGCCAACTCCTCGCTCCAAGGACAACCTTATGAGCATGGGGAGCCACGTCTGAGCCATCTGTGGCCTCGGAATCGCATACCAGGGCCAATAACTCCCCCAAGGCCTCGATAGTTTGCTTCACGGGCTCGGGCACTGAGGGTCCATGACCACCGAGCCCCCACGATGGCTCGGCCTCGGCATCCGCAGAGCCGCTGCTCCCCACGACGTCATTACACGGCGACCAAAGACGTCGCCCGCCATGTCCTCGCATCAAGCCGTCTGGAGCCCCACGACGCGCGCAAGACCGAAGTCGACCAGCATGTCACTTCCGACGACAAGGACGGGCCACTCCATCGACCATACCACAACGTTGGCGACCACGAGGCTCGAACACGCCACCCCATTTACGTAAGCGCTATGTAGCATCCTGCAGACGGTCCCGGTCCTCCTTAGAGTATAAAAGGGAGGATCGGGGCCATTTCTCGAGGAGAAAGAGGAACAAGCCGATAGCATCCGCGCACTCATATCTTTGCTTGGGAACAACGCCTCAAGCAGCCCGCACCACACTCGCGAGAGACAGGGCTAGTTCCTCTCTCACCTAGCTTGTAACCCCTACTACGAGCACTCCGGTGCAAGGAATACAAGATCGATCTCTCGGATGGGACGTAGGGCCTCGATTGCCTGAACCAGTATAAACCTTGTGTCTCTTTGCGCCACCATCCGGGATTAGGGGCACGCAGCACAAATTCACTCGTCGGTTGAGGGACCCCCGGTTCCAAAACACCGACAGGGCCAAAGTCAGCTCTGCTGTCATATCTAGTCACTGTAGCAGCATGGCAGCCTGGCATGTCTGTGTACTAGGATTAGATGGGTAGAGTTCAGTTTTGCCATCTTCTCTTCAGAGCTCCGGCCAACGCTGTTGCTTGTGATGTGTGTGTGCACGCTCTGTTCTCCCTTCCTTCTTCTACCTCTAGCCATAGTGTGTGGTCGGCAACGCCGGTAAGCGGTTGGCTCACCTGTTGGAAGATCCAGGGGCCAACAAGTGGTATCGAGTTGATAGACAAGCGCCGTCACCGACTACTGGGTTGGCGATGACGGACGATTTTGAGATGGGCGAAAGAAATGATGTCTTTGTGGCTACCCAGCCAAGACAGGAGGTCTTTGTGCGCATGGTATGGGAGGTCAGCGGCACCAGTTGGCCGACGCTGACTCGCACCAACTATGGCGAGTGGGTGGTGACCATGAAGGTCAAGCTCAGAGGCCGATGGCTCTGGAATGCCATTGACAAGGACATCGACAACGAAGAAGATGACATATCAGCTTGGAGGCTATCCTCGCTGCTGTGCCAGCGGAGTACAGGGAGCCGTTGGGGGCGAATAACTCTGCTAAGGAGGCGTGGGATGCCATTGCAGCGATACGCGTCGGCTCCGATCGCGCAAAGAAGGCGAAGACCCAGCTGCTGAAGCAGGAGTACGCCAACCTCAAGTTCAAGGATGGTGAATCGATGAAGGACTTCTCCCTTCGCCTGTAGTCGCTCATCAGCAAGCTGAGGAGCCACAGCATCACCATCGACGAAGAAGAGGCGGTCTCCAAGTACTTCCACTCCATGCCGGTGAAGTACATCCAGATCGCTCTCTCCATAGAGACGATGCTGGACTTGTCCACCCTCACCATTGAGGATGTGACAGACCGTCTGCGGGCGGTGGACGAGCGCATGGAGCAGGCCACAGCAACAACGGACAGCGGCAAGCCGCTGCTGACAGAGGAGGAGTGGGCTACCCGGAAGAAGTCCAGGGAAGCCTCCTGCAACCGTCGCGATAAGGCTTCTTTGGAGAAGAAGAAGGTCGACCCCAACGCTTGCCGGCGCTGTGGGAAGATGGGCCATTGGGCAAAGGAGTGTCCAAATCACAAGCAGGAGAAGAAGGCCGATGCTTATTTAGCGTAGGCTGATATGGATGATGAGGCCACTCTCTTGATGGCCACGTTCTGTATACTGCACGACATTGAGGCCAAGGAGAAGGGAGAGGTGATGGCGGTGGAAGGGCACGACAAGGCTCTGAAGGCTATCCACCTCGATGGACCGCGTGCCCAAGTCCACCTCGGATGTGTGGACGGACAAGCAGGAGCAGCGGTGGTACCTGGACTTTGGCGCTAGCAACCATATGACAGGCGCCAAGGAAGCCTTCTCCGAGCTCGATGGTAACGTGACCGGCACGATAAAGTTCGGTGATGGCTCAAGGGTGGCGATCCGAGGGCGCGGCACCATCATCTTTAGGTGCTAGAACGGTGAGCACCGCGCGCTGATGGATGTGTACTACATCCCGCAGCTGCGTTCAAGCATCGTCAGCATCGGGCAGCTAGACAAGTGCGGATGCGAGGTACTGATCGAGAGCGGGATTCTGAAGATTTGGGATCAGGAGCGGCATCTTCTTGTGAAGGTAAAATGCTCACGTAATCGATTGTACCTGCTCGACTTGAAGGTGGAGCAGTCGGTGTGCCTAGCATCACGGCACACCGAGGAGCCGTGGTTGTGGTATGCCCGGTTCGGCCATCTCAGCTTCGACGCGCTCGATTGGCTAGAGAAGATGGTCTGAGGGCTGCCCCACATCAAGCAGAGGAGGCTACCGTTCCCAAAGGTGGCCAAATATCGCACGGCGGACGCCCTCGAGCTCATCCGCGGCGATCTCTATGGGCCAATCACGCCAGCCACAAATGGTGGTCGGTAGTACTTCCTCCTGCTCGTGGATGATTGCAGTCGCTATATGTGACTGCAACTCCTGACAAGCAAGGACGAGGCGGCAGAGGCAATAAAGAAGTTCAAGGCGCGTGCAGAGGCGGAGAGCGGCAAGAAGCTACGCGTGCTATGGACTGATCGCGGCGGCGAATTCACTTCAGTGGAGTTCGCTGCGTACTACGCGGGTTAGGGTGTGGTGCGACACCACACCGCGCCGTACTCGCCATAGCAGAATGGTGTGGTGGAGCGGTGAAACCAGACGGTGGTCGGCATGGTTCGATCCATAATGAAGGTCAAGGGCATGCCGGTAAGGTTCTGGGGTGAGGCGGTGACCACGGCTGTGTTCATCCTCAACCGCGCACCCACCAAGGCCCTGAAGGGCAAGACGCCGTTCAAAGCTTGGTATGGGCGCAAGCCGAGCATGTCCTTCCTCCGGGCATTCGGCTGCATCGGCCACGTCAGGAAGACGAAGCCGGTCCTTACCAAGCTTGAGGACAAGAGCACAGCGATGGTGCTCCTGGGCAACGCGAAAGGTACCAAGGCATACCGGCTCTACGACCCACGCGGAGGCAAGGTGGTTGTCTTGCACGACGTCATGTTCAACGAGAAGGTAGCCTAGGACTGGGACAGTCCGGGCATAGAGGAAGCTAGCGGCTTCACCAGCACCTTCGTCGTCGAGCACTTGGTCATCCACGGTGGTGGAGACACTAGAGAGGAGGTGCCGACCACTCCAACAACAGAGGCAAGCACTCCTGGGGCGGTGCCGAGCACTCTAGGAGGGGTGCCGAGCGGTCCTACAGTGGTGCCCACCACTCCAGGACGGGTGCCGAACGCTCCCGTAGCGGAGCCGAGAAGTCTTGCAGTGGTGCCGACCACTCCAAGACTGGTGCCGAGCACTCCTACAGTGGTGCCGACTACTCCAGGAGTAGTGACGAGCGGTCTAGGAGTTGTGCCGAGCACTATAGCTAGGGTGCCGAGCACTCTAGGTGCTGTACCGACCACTCTGGTGGAACAAGGGACTCCATCGACGTCGATCGAGTTCACCTCACCTCCAAGCGACATCACTGAGTTCATGGATGCCTTCCATGACGGTGAGGAGGTGCGTTTCCGTAGGCTGGACGACATCATCAATGGCACAGGGTCCTCAGGCCCAGCGGGTCAGCTACTCAATGACCCAGAGCTGCTTCTTGTCAGTGCAGAGGAACCACCCACGTTCGCGCTGGCCAAGCATGATGTAAATTGGCGACGGGCGATGCTGGAGGAGATGAAGGCGATCGAGGAAAATGAGACTTGGAAGCTTGTCGATCCATCTCCAAGATGTCGTTCGATCGGCCTAAAGTGGGTGTACAAGGTCAAGCGGGATGAGCGCGGCGCCATTGTCAAGCACAAGGCATGCCTCGTCGCCTAAGGCTTTGTCCAGCGCGAGGGCATTGACTTCGAGGAAGTCTTTGCACCGGTAGCGCGCATGGAGTCTATCCGACTGCTGCTGGCTTTGGCAGCAGCGAAGGACTAGCGCATCCATCACCTGGACGTAAAATCAGTCTTCCTCAACGGTGAGCTGGCGGAGACGGTATTCGTCAGGCAACCTCTAGGTTTCGCCGTCAGGGAACGGAGCGATAGGGTGCTCCGAATGCGCAAGGCACTCTACGGGCTGCGGCAGGCCCCGCGACTGTGGAACGCCAAGCTTGATGCCACGCTGGGCGAGCTTGGGTTCACACGGTGCGCAACTAAGCACGCACTCTATATGCAGCGACGGGGCAAGGAGGAGCTCATCGTCGGTGTGTATGTGGATGACTTGATCATCACCAGCGCGCGTGCGGAGGACATCGACAGCTTCAAGCGCGAGATAGCTTCTTCTTTTCGAATGAGCGATCTCGATGCGCTCTCCTACTACCTCGGCATCGAGGTGAGACAGGGGAAGGAGGTGCTCACGCTCGGTTAGAGCACGTACTCCTCCAAGCTGTTAGAGCAGAGCGACATGGCTGAGTACAAGCCATGCATGACTCCGATGGAGGAGCAGCTGAAGCTGACGAAGGTCAGTACCGTGGCAAAGGTAGATACAACACTCTACCGGAGTATCATCGACGGTCTACGCTACCTAGTCCACACGAGGCCGGACATTGTGTTCACCATGGCTATGTCAGCCGCTTCATAGAGGATCTCCGAGAGGATCACTGGGCTACGGTAAAGCGACTGCTGTGCTACGTCAAGGGAACGGTGGATCAGGTGATCGTCTTCCCTAAGACCGGCGGAAGTAGGCTGCAGCTCATTGTGTTCAGTGATGCAGACATGGCGGGGGACATCGATGGATGGCGGAGCACCTCTAGCATGCTCGTCTTCCTCAGGTTGGCTCCAATCTCTTGGCTGTCGCTGAAACAGAAGGTGGTGGCGCTGTCCACGTGCGAGGCAGAGTATGTGACGGCGGCCACAGCGGCGTGACAAGCTGTGTGGCTGCGTCGGCTGCTGGGCGAGCTAACCAGTGTGGAAGCTCACCCACCAGCACTAATGGTGGACAACCAGCCCGCCATCGCCTCATGAAGAATCCAGTTCTCCACGACTGGAGCAAGCACATCGACGTCAAGTTCTACTTCCTCAGGGATTGTGTTGATGGAGGGCAGATCGTCATTGAGTTCGTTGAAACTAGTCAGCAACTCGTGGACGTCCTCACCAAGCCGCTCGGTCGTCTTCGGTTTACGGAGCTGAAGAAGATGATCGGTATGGTGGTGGTTCTAGGGTTAGCAGAGGAAGAATTGTAAAGTAAACTGCTGCTCTTCCCTGTGTGAACGCGTGGTAGGGGCAGGCGCCGAAAGGGCTCCCTGTAGCTGCACTGTAGCCACGGCAGGAGTAGACGCTGAAAGGCTCCCCTGCCGCACTGTAGCCACAGTAGGGGTAGGCGCCAAAGTTAGCCCCGCTGTCACATCTAGTCACTGTAGCAGCATGGCAGTCTGACATGTCTGTGTACTAGGATTAGATGGGTAGAGTTTAGTTTTGTCATCTCCTCTGCAGAGCTCCGGCCAACGCTGGTGCTTGTGATGTGTGTCAGTGCGCTCTGTTCTCCCTCTCTTCTTCTACCTCTAGCCATAGTGTGTGGTCCGCAACGCCGATGAGCGGTCGGCTCACCCGTTGGAAGATCCAGGGGTCAACACATTGCAGCTTCCTTCATAGCCCTTCAAAACCGAACTAAGGATGGTTCCCGCCATCTAAAGTCCATC
Source organism: Miscanthus lutarioriparius (assembly GCA_904845875.1). Lineage (NCBI taxonomy): Eukaryota > Viridiplantae > Streptophyta > Magnoliopsida > Poales > Poaceae > Miscanthus > Miscanthus lutarioriparius. The sequence continues at coordinate 16,514 of CAJGYO010000252.1, forward strand.
TCATTTATGTGCTTCCAGATCATATCCAAGTCACTAGCAGCAGGAAGACATGAAAGTGCTTTGGCGGATATCACTGCTAGCCTCTTCATCACTTCCGAGAGTTATCTCTCTTTGAATGTAAAGAGAACAAGAGCAAAGAACGAATGATTGAATTGTCTCTTTTATTGATTGGTTGGGGTTTAGGGTTTATATACAGTCTCTTTTATTGATTGATTGGGGTTTATATACATATACAGTGAAAAGTCACCGGGAACCCACTGATGTCCGTATGAAGGCAACACTCACGAATAGACGCGTTGGTTCTGGCGATGTCGGTGATCACATGAGTCGTCCGATTATATGGACTGCTAATACTTATCCTAGTCACTAATCTGCGTGAAGATGGATCCATGGATGCGACCACCGCCTTGTGATTGGTTGATCTGGTTCTTAACACTCTCCCTTGATCGAATCCGGTCTTGAGTTCAATCAATTGTTTATATGTTGGGAAAACTCATGTAAAGATTCATAAAATGATATAACATATATTTGTTATTGCCTCATTGTAAACCCATATGAGAAAACCTCAAGAGGAAAAACTCATAAAAGGAGTTTAGAGAGCAAGGCTTTGATATATGGAACATGGTCCTCATCAGATATGTGCATTTGTTCTTGGTGCGAAATAGTGAATGATATTAAAGTGTGTTGATTGCTCAATAAATAACCTTCTTTGTTTATTGTTCACTTTAGAAGAATGAAAATTGGAACACGATCTTCTCTGAAAGTGTCTTCTTTGACCAAGGTCCATGGATAGCCATTAATTGGGTGATGATAGACACTTCAGGAATCATTTTGGAGTCGACATGGAGAATCAAAGAAACTGTTATGATCCTTCAATCGAAATTCCCTTCTGAAGAATGAGAAATGAATAGACCAATGAATACTGTTTGCGTAGTTCTCTCCGGGAGACAAGAGGAAGATTCATTTCTCTTGAAATAGCCTGAGTCTTTGCTGGAATCAATGGGTCTATACAACTGTTTGCATAGTTCTCTTCGGAAGACAAGAGGAAGATCCTTTGCGGACGAGAGTGTTTTAGTAAAGCCTTTTGTGTTCTTGGAACGATGGGTCTATACAACCGGTCGAGTAAACAAATACTCACTTCATTCCAAATTATAAGACTTTTTGGCTTTTCTAGATACATAGTTTTTGCTATGCATTTAGATATATACACTATGTCTGGATGCATAGTAAAAAATATACTTAGAAAAGACAAAACGTCTTATAATTTGGAATAGGGAGAGTATATAGAAGGCAATGCCATGGTAGGGTGGAATGAAGAGTTGAGTGAATAAAAACAAGTTCCATGTATGATATCAAACATCAACTAATTGGCCTCCATACTTTGATGTGGTTCATTGTGCAACTTTTCTTTTCACTTATAACATTTATGATAACGGGTTTGAAAGTAAACAGTATAAGTTAGGGCATTTTGCAAGCTAGAAGTAAGAATGACAAGGGGGACATTTCCTTAACTATTGGTGGTGTGGTGTTACAGACTATGCTTGATACAAGCGGCACATGAAACTATATATATTTATGTAAGCCAAAACTTTTATAAATCCACTCCACGTCATATATCTCATCCAGTAAAATTTCATTGCTAGCCTGCTGATTTCATTTGACAAATGAAACCTCTGGAAAAAAAGTTGTTCGTGACGAAGCTGAGAAGAAGGCGCCATTGCCAACAAGACTGGATTTTTCGTTTGTACATGTGACCGCCAGGTTTATCCTGTCCGTGGAAATGTCCCAGACGTCAAGGTTCGTGCCAACTAGCAGAGAGCATTTGTTCGGCTACTCAGTCAATAATGAAGGGCAATATTGAAATGAACAACCTGTCAAAGTATGCGCGGGGAGTGAAAAGCACACAGTTCACCCAAATCGACATTGGAAAGGAGAATAGTAGGTCGAGCAACGAGCATTATCGAAAGCTGGAGCTGCGAAGAAGCTTTCAAGATTTGCGATTGGTGCTAACAAGAAAAACTTGCCTCTCACTCAAGTGCGTATGAGTGCAGATGGTGGTACATGCAGAAGAGCTCAAGTCGACTCAAAGAAGAAGGGTGGCCACTCTTGGAGATCTAGATCTAGGGCCTACCACCACGAGCTCTTCTCCGGGAACTGCCTGCAGCGTTAAACCTTGGTGAGGAGCAGATCATCGACGCCGCTACAGCGACAGAAGCCGAGGCCGCCCGCGCTTCTCCGGCAGAGGACACAATTGAGATGTGTCTAGCATCGACAGCTACAATGACTGAATGAGAGGATGGGGTAAGTATCTATGTAAATTTCATTGTTCTTGGATCTTCTCTTGCAACACTTGATTTGGTATCTGAAAATCCTTGGTTAAATCGTGTCCCTGAAGGCTGCAACAAACAGGATGCCGAAAGCAAGAAAATGTCAATACGAGTGAAACAGGAATCTGCAGAAGGTAGAGTTTTAAGTATTGTCATTGTGCTACTTGTGCATGCAACACTTCTGGGGTCTAAAGCAAACAATAGGAACTTTTTCATTTTCCAGATTTGGAAAAGGGATACATTTCTGTTGAAGTAGATATCTTAGTAATGCATTGCACAATTTCAATTCAAACAAGCTTTTTCCATATAAAGTATGATATTGAAAGTTTGCGGGAATTTGTAGCTTAGGGGGGATTAAGTTACCAATGAGAAGTATCCAGTAGAAAATAATGCATAGTTTGAAGGAAAAATTCGATGCAGAAGCACCTACAGCAGGGATATGGCGACGATACTGATTCAGAGTACTCCTCTGAGGAAGTTAGCAGCTTCTTTGGATAAATATGGATGTTCTCGTTTATTTTTGCTCTAAATTGCCCATATATAGGAAATTTGTATAGATTGTAGTAATTGTTGGGAACAAGTCTGCTAGGTGTCATTTAGCTGATTCACGTGGGCAGCAAACTGGTCAAGCATTTCTAATCCTTTAGAGAGAAGTTCCTATACACATAATGCATTTAAGCATTTAACACAGAAGTGAATATTTATCAAGATGAACTTGATGTACTTAAAATTACTTACAAAACTGGACTGAAATGTTATACTTACAATTGAGCACAAATAATTATCTTGGCATGGAGATTCATGATTAGTATGCATTTTTAGATGCTCCTGCCACCCTCTTGTGTAACAAACATTAGAAGCTGGTCTCACCTAGTTAAATGGCAGTAAAAACACCTAAGAAATCTAGTAAAAATGAATGATTTGCTGAGGAACAGGGGGATTCTTTCATTTATCTGACTCTTTCCAAACCGCATCAGTTTCTCATCAGATGTACCAGTGCAATCTAATTCAATGAACTCACTCCAAGTGTCAGTCATGTAAACTTTGACTCTTGACAATATCATATGGTAAGGGCTTGAAGGGCCAAAATTCAAATTATCAAGATAGAAAACCTAAGAAAAATGAAAATAGCCAGTTTATCACCTTATCTAACCTAGACAAATGTATATTATTTGGAATTGACTTTTTATTAATGAGGAACGTATGCTTTTTATATTATCTTGAAAATTTATCCCAAATAATTCGACATAAAAACAAGATCATAGAGGGCAGGCATTACATCTTATTTAATTTTGTTTGCACTAACAACAATCAGGATCATACGCACAGACACACAGTGGGAGAAATTGGCAGCAGTGGGCCATGGGCCACTACACGAACATAGAGACATGGTTACCACAGCGTAGACACTCGCTGAAGTAATCAACATCGATGGAAAAATCCTGCAGTTTGAACACAATAAACAGCAAGATTACAGGTGAGTTGTTACTAGTGATTACCTAGAGGAGGTTAGAGGCGTAGAGCCACAGGTGCAGTGCAACCTCAGGGGCTCCTCTACCTCCATCCATCCTTCCGATATGATTCGAAGCAGTAGTAGCAGCAACAGTGCCATGAACCAAGAGGAGCTCGGCAAGGGGTTGGAACACACGGCCGCGCAGGAGGGAGACAGGGGGGCGGTAACCATGGAGCATGGAGGAGCAATTTTTAGGTGGGCCGTGGGGGAAAGATTGAGGCGGCATGCCTGGCAAACCTGAGCATGAGACGGGTAGAGCAGCGCCGCCTCCCTTGGAAACGACAACGGGATTTCACGCGACAGGAGGTTGAGAGGAAGGCCGGAGAGGGAAAAGTTGAGGACACAACGGCGTAGGATAGAGGCAGGGGAGTGCTTAGTGTTGAAGAGTAGTTCCTGTCGAGAGCATCCAGTGGTGACCGTGCGAAGGAAGCAACCAAGCAGGACTTTGTTGGTCCGGCGGTGGACAGGATTTGGGAGGAGGGGGAGCCAATAGGGAGGAAACGACGGCTAGCGAAGGTTGAGCGGAGGAAGTAGGGCAGGTGGTGGTCGATGGGTCGAGCATAGGAAGAAGAGCATGAGGAAGAAAGAACGTACGTGTGGTGTCCAAAGCCTCTGTGTAGGAGAGATGAAATCGAAAGGTACTCAGGGCATCCCAATGGAAAAAACTGATACGGTTTTCATAACACAAAAATTATCTATAGAAACTATCTTCCACAGTGGAGGTGTCTTTGTATAATAATTATTTTCTCTTTCTCTCTCCCAACTCTATCTTCTTCCTCCAATGGGAGTATGGCACGAGTCCCTGGAAACTGGTGGTTTCTCCCCAATGGCGATTTCATGGTTTCTTGGTGCATTGGGTCAAGAGAAGACCTGATTTCTTCATGAGGAAACCATTTCTAGGATTTTTGCTCTCTTTTTTCATTAATTACGTTGTCATGTCAACATTTTACCTACGTGACAAGTCATTTAATGAGGATAGAAACCATCATCAATACATCGTTGTACTGCCCTCACACACAGGGGCAGGTCCAAGGAACCACGAGAGGCCAAAATGATTACTGACACATGGGGCCCAAACAGAAGAGCAATCGTCCAGCCACCATCGTAGGATTGCCACGCGGCCGTGGAGCAGGAGAGCCTCTCAACGGAGGCGGATACTTTCCCCGATAAAGAATTAGAGATATACGCATGGTCAGCTGATTAGGGTTTAATCCAGGGTTTGTAAATGTAATCATGTAGCTTATCTTTACTTGCATTGTTCCTTCATGGAACTAGTTCAAAAAATCTGTGTTTGTTGCCGACTTTGTCATATGCATCGTGTTTCCTTCTTGTTCATTTGCCCCTTTTTTGGGTGAGCACTTGTTCCTGTTGTTCTTTGGTCAAAGTCAACGGAACTGAACGTTAGAAGAATGTTATGAGTCGGATGATATAAACATTGAAAAACTCAGTCTTAGATAAAGTAGAATAAAATAAAAACCAAGTTAAATGGAGTGACAGTGAGTTCCTATCTGGAATTGACTGTAATTACTGTTGCTACTAAAATTTGTACAGCTGATCTTAGTTCCCTACTTAAAATAGTAGATAAGTATCGAAACAATTTGAAGATATGCATGGAAACTGAATCGGCAACAAAGAAAAAACAAGCAGTCATTCAAAGCTGGCTCTAAAACCATTTCATTTCCGGTTGGGGATTTCAAACAGCCAAACCTACCAGCATTCCAAAGAGCTCTTCTCCCTAAAACGTAGCCAGATTAATTTAAACCCTGCCTCCCATACATGTCGACGTTATTAACGTCCTTAATGCACTAACTTAATTCACTCCAAATTAATCCAGCTTTCTATATATACACTGGAGATCCCTGCCAAACCGCTTATATTACACACAAAAAAAATCATAAAGTATACATAACATCTTCTGGCGGGCTATTGCCTAAGAGGAGGATATGATTACAGCGTTTCAAAGCAGTAGGTCCAGATCAGGTCTCGGCAGTTAATGATGTAATCAAGTTTGCAAATGGCAATCCCAGATGGCAGAATCGGGATTTGAATCTCTTCCTGCAGTTAGCTGTAGTCTCCAGTTGATTTCCATGCGAATTCATGGGAGGTTTGTTGATGACTGATGAGTTGCTGACGAGGCAATACACTGAGCTACCACCAGCAGCGGACCAGCCTACCCTTCCGTTTCAGAGCCGGCGAGAGGAGCTCCGCGAGGGCCGCGAGAAGAAGGACATCCGGGCGGGGGCGCGCGCGTAGGGCGGCAGCATCGGCGCAGGAGGCCGAGCGGCGAAATCAAACGACGTAATTTTTTCATGCTGTCCCGCCGATTTGGTAAGAGCAAATTAACAGCCTGTGATCACGCGTGATCTCTAAATTTAGCAGGTGAACTTGAATTCCTCTAGATTATCTCCACATTTAACCCCCAGATTATCTCCACATTTAAGCTCCTTCCTTCTTTTATAAGTTGGCACCGAACCCGACCAATAACTCCACACCAGTGCAAAGTGAAACGAGATTCATATGGACAAGGGATCGAGCTCCCGCACCGCGTCCATGGAGGTCGAGGGAATGGGGTGCAGCAGCCGGAGGACGGAGACGAGAATGTACAGGCGCCGGGAAGAAGGAGGAAGTGTCGTCGGCAAAGGAGCTCGACCTACTACTCGGCGCACTCGGCTCAGAACCGCCCGAGGCAAAGGCCGTGGAGGCGGTGGCGCCAGGAAAGGTAAGGAGAAGGGAATGCTGGCGGAGGAGGAGAAGTCGCCGGCGACGGGGACGGCAACGGCGACCGGTGGCGTGGAGAAGAAGCGCTCGTTCAAGTGCAACTACTGCCAGCGTAAGTTCTACACCTCGCAGGCGCTGGGTGGCCACCAGAACGCGCACAAGCGCGAGCGCTCGCTCTCCAAGCGCTGCGCCGCCGCGGCCGCTGCCGCAGCAGCTGCGGCGGGGCGCGGGCTGTACGGAGGCGCCGACCCCTTCCTGCCGCCGCACCACCTCCGCTTCCAACACGCCTGGCCGTACTCCGCCGGCGGCAGCAGGCCGTCGCCGTTCCTTGGGTTCGGACGGGGCCCTGCTGCGGCACCGTTCTACGGTATGCACCACGGGTGGGCCGTGCATGCGCAGACGCAGTCTTCTATGGCGGGGCTCACCCGCCACACCGGTGCCGACCGCCCAGTCTACACGCCTCACGGCTACGGCTACGGCTCCGGCTCCTCGTCGAGGGCCCCTGCCCCAGCCGTCCTTGACTCCACGATGTCTGGGCTCCGATGGTCCGGCGCCGTTGACAGTGGCGCTGCCGCCAGCGGCGCACATGAAGTGCCGACGCAGGAGGAGGAGGAGGAGCAGAGTTGCAAGATAGACCTAAACCTCAGGCTCTAGCTCTGCGTGAGCTCCATTTCCATAGGGTTCATTTTTCCATTAGAGTGTCTGCTCTTGATGAAGAAGACAAGTGTCCATTATATATGTAGCTGCTTCTGTTAGTGATTCATTTTGTTTTTGATTAATCATACTAGCATGACATACGCGCTTCGCCGCGTGCGCGCCTGGTCATCGTGCTCATAAAAATCATGTGGGTTTAGTTAAAAAAATCTGCTAATGTGTTGATGAGTCGGACATCATGAAGTAAACATCTTTAGGCGACGACAGTATCAAGTATCAACCGTTGTAGCACTCACGTTAGCTTATTTTCTATTTCAGCTGGAGGCATCATGTGTTTTCATGCTGGTTTAATTTTAGCGCTGTCTTGGTTCTCGACAGAGTATATATTTGGAAAGAATAAATCACAGAATGTAATTTACCTTGAATGCACTTTATTCGGCATGGTAATAGTAACCATCATTGTCATAGGAAGGCAGATACGGAGTACACGATAATTACGCCGAGGCCGAGCACACCGGGACAGGTCGCGCCGATCATTCCCTCCGATGGTTGACCCTGCTAGGGAAACGAACGCCCACATATGTCTCGTGATGCTTGGGACCACCCAACGATAATTCCCAATGGCGTGGCGTGGCCTTCATCCTGAATTTTTTTATTTTTTTTGCCCTTTTTTTAAAAAAAAAATATTTACATTTAGACTCTTGGGGTTTTATTTTTTATAGATCCGGGCTCGACGCCATGGCCTACGACGTTGAGGTAACATGTCTTGGCGCCGAGCTGTGTGGCGTGGAGCCGGCGTGGAGGCTTGCGTGGTAGTGACCTGGCGGCCGGCTCGGTACCGTGGTCCTTGGTGCCGAGCTCTAGCCAACTGGCCCCACGCATCCGTCTCCTTATTCCGTGTCTCTCTCCTTTCGTGTCTCCCTCCTTTGCTGAATTGGATTTCAAACTTGGAGATCAAAAAATGTCCAAACAAAGTTGTGTGTTTTTGCATGCTAGGTTTTCTAGAGTACTGCAACTTCTATTTATGGTGTAAAAGAGGTTGCCACACAAAATTGAAATGGAAGCACCCCCAACACATGGCATGTTAAAACCGGTAAACAAGGACTAAGACAAAATTTTGGAAGGGAAAATAGAATCAGATTCAAAGTTGTGTCCACTATTTGACAAGGTTAGAGGCTGATTTAGGGTTTGTTCCAAAAATAAAGTTTGTAGCACACAACCGAATGTACAACTTTGATTAAAGGTCAAATACCAGAGCTTGTATAGAAAGTAAAGTTCTACTTTGGTCAAAGCAGTAATATGAAAAAGATCTTACACTTGATAGGAACACAGAAGCATTTTCAAGCCATGTCACCAACATAAACCCTAGTTCATTTTCAGTCCTTAGGAGTTGGAGGTTGGTTAGGTGGTCAAACATTACTTGTTTACATCCTAACTTCCTTGGTCTTTCAACCATTTTAAGCAATGGACACATTTGATTAAACCTAACGCTACATGGACAGTACATAGAACAATACATGGCATGTGTGGAACTTTAGGTACGTAAAGCTAAATAGTCCCTTCACTAATCCTAACATGTGACATCAGGCCTAGTTTAGAATTTGGCCCATAGTGGTCCTTGTGCATGTTAATGACATATTGTGGATAATTTAGTCCCACCTTGGATGTTAAAAGTGGGATAGACCAACATATAAGGCTTTCAAAGTCCATCCCACCATCCCCGGGTTAATCCTTTTACGTGAAGCGAGGATGAAAGCGTAAGTGGGATGGTGGTAGGTGTGGTTCGCTCAGCGTGCAGAGTAGATCTTAGCCGTTTAGACTTTGGGGCATTACAAATGGTATCAGAGCCGACCTTCGCGACCACGGGCTTGTGCGGGTTAGGGGTGTGAAAGCTCTAGTTTTGTTTTGGATAATTGATGAAACCTATACACTAACCTTTGTCATGAGTTGTGAAATGAGCTAGGTTGATGCAATCCAAGTGTGAAGCATGGTGGCACTCAAGAGAAGGTGTTGATCACATGAAATGATGAGATGCCCACATGGGTTTTTCCTTACATGCCTCTTAGGAAACAACCTCAACCGTTGATTTAGACACCAACTCGACGATACACAAGCACTAGACTTGTGGGCTGTTTTTTGCAGGGCACAATGCATACTACATGTAGAGGGGCAGTCTGGCAAAGATAAGGGACCATTTCTAACTATCCTCATGTGCTTCATCCAATAGGGTCCTGAACAAATCCTTTTGCAGCACCTAGATGCATAGTGATGCTGACCGAAACTAGGGACATGCTTTCTCTAGCTCTTTACTTAGCTGATGCAGCATTTTGCACTCACTATGTGATGGTTCAAGATGGAATTGACTTGATCACAGCGGCTCTAGAAGATAGAGTGCCACTCAGGCCGTTGAAGAGTTGATCAACTCCTTGTTGGTCATTGTTCTGTGAGACATAGCCTTTATAGCTACCGACGAGTCGTTACCTAGCTAGAGATTAACCTTCCTACTAGTAACTAATTAGTTGTCTCTCAACACTTAAAAAGCTTCAAAACTTCTTTTTGACGGCAACAATCGTAGTTGATGTGCAAACAGACAATCACCATGGAAGTCAGCAGAGAAGGGGTCACACCGAAGAAGGTCGGTTTTTTACTACATGATCATCTCGCACCTAAAGATCAAGAACTTGAACAGGAAGCTCATGAGCACCGGTGACCTATTACAGCACATAATATCCCGGTCCATTTATCATCCGACTGATAACTTATTCAACTTTAAGTGTGGTGCACCTTTTTGATCCAACGGGGATGACATAAGTTGCTCACTAGATGACCGACGTCATTACAGGGACAGTCAAGTAGAGTCACTTGTCTACCACCTCTTGTAGTCTGTTAATGTTTATGTCAGTGACCTGTTCTTCAAGGTTATCCTCTAGACATCTTCAGAAGGAAGCTCTCCTACTGCATCAGGTTCGACGTATAGATCTTCTGACAAGGTAAGGAAAGATAACCAAGGAAAAGCTCATGAGAAGATAACTCATCGGTGTATTTTCATAATGGATCATGACTAGAAACCTTGATACCAGCGCGCACCCAGCAGCACAACCATGTGCTGGCCACCCACAAGGAGGCCCTAGGTTCCGCTGCGACACCGTTAGTCATTAACCAAGACACCATTACCGAACATACAACCTACAAGAAATCTCACGTGGCACAAATTGGGTTGCATAGGAGCAAGCACTATGCGAAGGAGAGATAGCAAGCAAAGGTAGTCACAAGGTTAGGAGTCAATAAGGGGTGGTCCAAGGTAAAGACATGGCACAAGAGAAACATAGATTAGCTAATGAAGACAACTGAGCATGAGATTCTTGCTTCATTTTCACGCACTCCTTGAAAGTAAATATGGGATTTTTGGTCTTGTCGAGCAGCAACATGAGATCAAGACTGATAAATATCTAGAGACTTGAAAGAGTTGGAGACAAAACAAATGAGATTCGAGGGACAGAGCCAATGCACGGACTAGGGATTCAGTTGATAAAGCAACGACATGATCTGTGAGGAAAAGGTTTCAAAGCCAGGGTAGATAGCGATTAGCATTGCACCAGATCATCTATAGGAGAAGGAGCAATGAGGTCCGACAAGGATTTTTGAGCAGGGTCCTCCCACACAGGAGCGAGACAACCACGACATATGCAAGCATTCAAGGGAACTAAGCTTGGGCTTAAGGTCAAGCAAAGGCTCAGGCTCCTAAAAGAGAACTTAATTGGAGACGACAACCATGAGATTATCAAAACTTGGACGCTATTCCAGGATAGCGCTCTTCAACACTCGTATGCTTACCGAGGACAAAAGGGGTGACAGCTACGGCACTACCTAGATAACGAGCATCCACACGTCTAAAGAACTAATGTGAAGATAACTTGAAAGGAAGAACCTGACATTATATTTAAAAGAAAAGCATGTGCAGGCTTCTAACAAGGTATCACTACCGGTTTTAGTTTTCAAAGGGGTGAAGTTTTTTGTAACTACTAACTTGTCATCTATTTCCTTTGGAAGCAAACATACAAGGCAAAGCTAATCACACACTATCTTCAAGCACAGCTATTCAAGCGGCATGGAACAAGGCATTTTGCCTAGCTTCACACAGGGAAGATAGCAACATCACATTGATCACAAGTTACTTAGTATTAGAACAAAATGAGGAAAGCATATTTATGCACAAGCACAATCATGATGCATGACCGTCCTATTCGTCCTCACAAAATTGCCAGCCTAAGGTGGCAAACATGTTCTATGTCGCTGGCATAACATGTATTCTCTTGATATATAGCTAGTCGTCAGCTACATTCAATCTACGCATTCGTGGTTAGCGTACCTGCAGAAGGATTTTATTTTAGCCCAACCCCACAATTATATATATGCAGAAATGAAAGTCTAGGCTCTAGGTTGCAAGCTAAATACTTCCATATATATATATATATACCCACATATATATACTTTCGTATCAAAGCTACCCAAAAGTAAATATGTCTATACATACATATAGAATATGCATATATAGCCGTACCAAAGCTAACCCACAATTAAATACTTTCGTATATATATGAGATATATATACTTAAGTATCAAAACTACCTCTCCCATTTGACCGCACGATCACATCTTGTGGTCATGCCACTCACCATCTTACCTAGACGTAGAGGTATATTGATCCATACATTACAACTCAAGCGAATTGCATCCATACAATATCACGTCGTATGGACGACGAAATAAAAATTGCAATTAAGTAAATCCTCCATAGTTAGTATCAGTTTACTTAGCCATCTAGTAGTCATTAATTGAGCTTAACTAGAGGTTGTCGCTAGCATAGTTTTATAAATTAGTTTTGATAAATTTGCCTGTAGCTAAGGTTTTAGTCCAATAGGCTTTTAAAACCAAAACTTTATTTTTAAAACTATGTACATGATGGTATTATGCTTAATCTTGATCCGATGCCAGCTGTGACAGAACCGCTCAATTTATACAAGATCAAGTACGGCTGTCCCTGTTTAACACGTTGACACGTGCGTACTTTCACTTATATAAACCCGGTAGTCCGTCGAGTGTCACGAAGGACCTCGGTAAATCAACATCATAACGAAGATCACATGATTAAGCAAATACACATCACATACACAGAGTTGCAGCAGAAATAATATTACAAATGGGTTCACAAATAATAGTACAAGTTTGGGTTTTAAAACCGATTAAAGGAAAACAACATAGCTTTCAAATGATTACATTAATATAAGTTCCAAATATATTGCTAGCATAAGTGACCTCCTCTGATAAAAGCATATAGATGAGAAATAAATATAGAGTCACCGAGCCCACCGGCGGTTAGCCATCATCTTTAGTAGGCCGAGAACTTCACCTGCAACATGGTGGGATAAACCCTGAGTACTCAAATATACTCAGCTAGACTTACCCGTCATAAACCAGAAATAAAATGACTCCAAGGAGTATGCAAGGCTTTATCGGTGGAGTTAGCTTGACAACATTTTACATAAAAGCTTAAGTAACATAACTTGGAGATTTAATATCTTTAGCATTAAATTGAATACTTATTTAATTAAGCATCTCTAGATTAGCACCTGTACTAGAGCAATCATGTGATTAAGTTAACAAGCATTAGTAACCATATCCGGTGTATTAATTTGAGCATCATCATAACCATCAAGTTCCATCAATTAATGTTATGTTACCGCTGCTCAGTCAAGTTTTCACTATCCAGAAGAGACGGCGATTCTAATCGATTCCAACCAGCTGGGGAGTTATTCCTAACATAAACCCATAGATACCTGCGCCAAGGTAGTCTTAGGTCACCTTTGGTACAACTCAGGTATAGTCGCGGGTTCGAACAACGCTGCACCCTCAGGGATACTACCAGTCTGCTAGGAAGTTCAGGCCTGACCTACCCTTGGACTCACGCCACTAGCTCCCCACACATCCTTACTTCCTCTACTGTGCGCACTTTCACTTACCAGGTCCTGACCTGAGTTGAGCTACTCGGCTTTGCGGTCAGAACGACTTATCCGGCCAACTAAGTGCTAGGCATGTGTTCAACATGATATGAGTACGTATAGCGAATCGGTCCTTAAAAGACACAGATGGGGATAAATAGGCACTAAGACCTCCATGCCTTGTTGCTTCTCTATCATAATCGCACCCGGTCTCCTTTTATTTATCAACACATGGTTATTTTCATGATAGCAAATATAGTCAACCGTGCTATGGTATCCATCTATATCTCGCAGGTGACAGAAAATCACCTGACTTCTACCGGTCTAAGCATTGCTAAGCATACATTCGATCCTGTACCTACATAGGGTTCAAGGTATATTTCTAGACAAGGTAGTTCTATGCATCAAGTGGTTCCAATCAACTCTCATAACCTAATGCATTAAACATAAAGGAGTCAAGTGATATTTGTAAAAACATAGGAGGCTTAGAATGCTCCGGGGCTTGCCTGGGATCCGACACAAGTCAGTTCAGTTAGCTCACACTGTCTTGGTGATATCTCCGGTCCTAGCACTTGCTTAGTCCTTCCATCTTCGGGATAGGTCCACCATACACCATCTTCGGGTTAGGCTCCAATATCACGTCCTTCACGTGGTTCATCTAGCGCACCTATATAAGATGCAAGATACAAGTGCATGAATATAAAGAATGGTAATAAGAGATGCATCACATAAGAGTGTTCAAGACAAGCACAAGATACATAGGCACCTAGAGTTATTTAACTAAACACTATTCTAGCACAACAGGTGGATATGGCAAGCATATCGAGCATGACATACCCATTAACTTAAGTTCAGCTATTGCAAGCATTTATCAATCATGAACTAACAAGTTTAGCCAAATAAGAGCATACATGTACAGAAATCTGGACAGCAGCATAGCAGTCACTTGTTTCAACCATAACTAGAGTTATAAGCATCAAACAATGGTGATCCTAGACTTTTTAGAAATCTAATAAAATTATCTAAAACTTTTTCATTAATACAAAAAGTTGATTCAACAAATAACAATGTAAAAATACATCATGAAGCAGAGCTTATACAACGAAGGACAGAAAACTGATATTAACTTTAGAAATGCATAACTGGAGTTCTAGACATTCAGCAAACATGATTCTAAACTTTATGAAAAGCTTATTAAGTTATCTATAAATTTATCATTATCATTTTAATATGATTGTACAGCTAACAAGGTCAAACAACACCAAGAAGGTATCTCTGTCTAGATTTAGACAATAATCTATCATTCTACTTTGAACAGCGATAACTGGAGTTCTAGACCACCAAAAAGTGTGTTATCTAACATTTTGGAAAGCTTAGGAAAAGCACTACAACTATCCTATTATCACCAATATATAATTCCATGTTTAAATAAGTCAACCAAAGCAATCATTCAGATCTATTCAGAGCACATGTAAAAATTGTCAGCAAATTATAAAATCTATAACTCCTAAACCAGCAGGACTAAAATCATAAAATTTTAGGACAAACAAGATAAAGAAATTATCTACAATTTTTGTATTCAACCTATCTACAGAAAACATCATTTGCATCACAAAAATATCACCACCACAGAAACTGTACATGCAGCCATAACAGCAGAGATACAACTATATGCATTTATCATTTATGTTGTTAACAACTAACATTTTGTTGCTATATATGAAGCTCCATGCAACTCCTAACTATAACCAAGTAATCACACTACCTAACACCAATTATTAGATGTATTACATGGCATAAACACAAGCATCTACTAATACATTAGCTTTTCTATATATAAAAACCTATATATTAATTATAGGTGATGTTGTAAACATCTCATTTGGATCTCAAATTTTTATATGAGATAGATGATGACAAAACATGATTACTGTTCAAATCTTACATGCTCAGGTTTTATAATTTAATTGCTATGAAAAAGACAAATCTTAATTATTAATAAACATGTGAGAACAAGACAAATCTAAAGATCATTATTTTCTATAAACAAATAGCCATATTAGGGTTTCTTAGGCCACGTTACCACCATGCAAGGGCAAAGGAACCACATTTCACATTTTTGCACATATAAATTATTTATAAGCCATTTAAAACCATTTATCAAGCATTCAACTAGTTAAATCAATAACTCAATCGTACTACATCCAATTACCATGAAATTTTTACCACATCACGCACATAGGATCAGTAGCCTACCATAAAATTTTCATCACAATTAGAGCACCACAACTTTAGATATGAGAATAACAAGCAAAACAAGCTAAAATTACCTATTTAACAAGATTAAATCAAAACATTATAAAAACGGTACACAACTAGCATGTTTAATATTTTTATTAGCTAGAGCATATCATCACAAGATTAACACGACTGAAATTACCATTTTGGACTTCTATAACTCAAGATATGCATCTGTCCAACTTAAAAGCATTTTTAAAAGCACTTTGCAAAAATAAATAAAAACAGCAGAAACTCTCTACTAACATATATCATATTATGACTCTACTGCATAGATCTACTCATAAGGATTCCAAAAAGTCCTCATTTTCTATTTTACGATTTTCTATAATTTATTATGATTTTCCAAAGTTTCAATCATAAAAGAAAAGAGAGAATTATCTATTTGGCACTGAAAAAAATCGCTCTTCCTTCTAAGGCATTAAAAAATCGAAGTTCCTTATCTAACACCGAGTTGAAAATTCGTTACCTAAATAGCACTACCGTGTATTTTCTCTATACATCTGTTAGTCGACTTGTTTGATTGTGTCAGTAATTTTGAAGGGGACCAAAATGCCCTTGGCCAAATAATCTGTTATTGTCGCCCCCCTTTTCTCCCCTCAACGAGGGGTCACGCTCGGGGTTCTGAGCATGTCTCTCTTCTTCCTCTGACAAAAAAAAATCTCTCCAATCCCTAAATGAATGGAGGCCGATCTCACGGGTGGGGAAGAAGATGAGATGGGCGGAGCGGGCATCTCCCAGATCCCAGCGGCGCCCTAGAGCGCTCGCGCGAGGCGAGAGGACGCGGGCGACCGATCCTGTTCCTGATGCGGATCTGCGGGCGCGGCGGCCGGGGGCCTCCCTAGCTCCCCTAGTCGGCGTGGGGGTGGCACACTTGCGAGAACTGAATGGGTCAGGCCGCCGCCTGCTCCTATTAATCTGTCCTAGGATTTCCCAGCGCGAGGTACCTACCCTGTTGCCCACCCTCCCCTTCCCTCTGTTTGATCCGAATGGATGGATCCGTGGATGATGGTTCACGTTACCTACAGGTTGAAAGCCAGTTCTCAGTTGAATATTTCTTATTTTTGATAGCTCCTAAGGCAAGAAGATACAATTTTGGAAGATTGGTACAAGAGCTAGAATTGTCGTCATATAGATAGCTTATTGTTTAGAGATTTTCTTTTATTTTGACTTGTATATGCTCACTCTGTATATGACATATTTATGAGATATCTTCTTTTGTAATACAGTTGAAATCATATTAACAAAGCAATAGATTTTAATATATATTTTTTATTATCTCATTGTTCAATATATCTTTATACAATATAAGGAGCTCATACAGTCATATACCATGTAGTAATACAATTGAATAGTCTTCATTTATAAAAAATCATGTTTTACTTCATAATTATATTTCTGATATTACCACTTATATCTTCTTTATTTGACAACAAGAACATTCATGTTTTTCTTATATGACACCATATATTTTTTGATATAAAGAGGGGTATATAGGTCATTTTGGACACCACTTAACATCATTAACAGAGAAAATTGACTGTAGTGTTATTTAGGGAAGGAATTTTTAACTCGGTGCTAAATAAGAAACTTCAATTTTTTGAATGCCTTAGGAGCAAGAGTGATTTTTTAGTGCCAAATAAATAATTCTATCAAAAGAAAAACATATTTGCACCGAGGCACCTAATCTTTCATGAAAATAGACTTCCACGAACAGGTCCTTCTAGGCACTATTCAACTGAGTCACAGACTTTGTAGTTAGCCCCCTGCACTTGTTCCAATTGTTGCGCGAGGTCCCTCATGCAAATCAGAACAGAGGAGGCGGAGGAGGATCACCGGCCAGGCGATTTCCGGCCAGTGAGGTCATCGTCAGTGTTAGGGAAATGACGGGGGAGCACCAGGGGTTCTACGCGCATCCATGGGACAGCTCGGCTCAGCCCGAGGTGGCCCTAGGTGGCATGACCACGGCAGCAGCGGCCCGACAGCCGACGAGGATGGGCTCGGGGTCGGCCGACCTTGGCCAGCAGGGGCCGGCAGCGACGGGGAGCACCCAGGGGTCTGAGCGCACCCGTGGGGCTACCCAGCTCAGCCGGAGATGGCCTAAGGTGGCCCAGCCACGCGCACCTATGGCCTTAGGCACGGTGGCAGAGCACTCCGGTGACGTTTGGCTTGGGCGAGCATACGCGCGAGATGGAGCACGCTGAGGTAAAGGCGGTGGTGCACGGGTGGGGCGCGAGGGAGCTCGGAGGCCAGGAAACGGCGGTGGCCATGGAGCTCCACTACTCGGGCATGGTGAGCAGAGAGAGCGAGAGGGAGGAAGGGAGAGCAGAGCGGAGAGAGGGAGGCGAGCGCATGGGCTTTTCTCATCTCCATGCGGCGCAAGCGTTGGCGAGGTGGCGAGCATGCGAGGGCGTGAGGGAGCCACGCGGCCTATGGTGCCTACACGCGGTCAGACGACGGCGCTGCTCCTGAAGCTTTTTCAAATCGGTTCAAAAACTAACTGAATCCCTAAATTTCTCCCCTCTCTAACTCCTGATTTCGTGTTGTAGCGGATCAAACTTTCTTACTACGAGTTGTAGAGCTATATGTGGTGAACAACTTTGCTTAAAGGATCTAAGTGAGATTCGGATCGGTTTGAGAGATCTAGAGCTCTGAAGATGAGTAAACAAAACTGCAAACAAGTTATGAACATTCAGACCAAAGTGCGGTTTTCAGAGCCAACATTTGATTTTGGGATTGAAGTTTGAAGGTGCAAACGTGATCCAAACTTGATGAGACTTATTTTGTTGCTTCTTTCACAAAGTGTACTTCAACTCATATTAAGTAATCCAGTTGAGTTACCATATGAATTTAGAAGATAAAAATTCACAAACATGTCAACTTCCAACTGTTAATTAGGGACTTAGAAATATTTCAGAGGCCAAAACAGCACTGCATTCAAACTTGAGACCATTGTTTGAGACACTTAGAGTTGAAATAGGTCTTGGTCCAAAAATAAAGTTTGTTGTACTCTACTCAAACTTCAACTTTTATTTAAGGTCTAACTCCATGCAAGCACTCCAGATAGTTGGTCAACAAAGGTTAAAACCATATCATGAAAAGGATAATTTTAGCTATTCCCACACTTAGAAGCATTTTCTTGACATTTGCTCAACACGAACCCTTTATGACTTTTGTTGTAGAATTCAATTAGAGTCATTTGGGTAAGGTAGCAAGGTTTGGTCGATATCCCATGTTCCCATTCACCTGATGAAGCAATTCAAGAAAGATTATAACTTATCATTTCATGTGACTTCTTGATTTCAAACTTCATGAAACTTTTCCACTGGTGAAGATGGATCCATGTTGATGTAATATACATAAAACAGGCATGTTTAACATTACTCATGCCTAACCTTAACCAGGGTCTACATGTAAGCAACGTGTATTGTCCGAGTCCAAGTTAGGGCTCATTTTCATAGGTTTGACCTCAATACCTTCATCATTACTTCCAGATTATGAACCAGAGATCATAATCATTGCTTGACATATCCTACTTAAGTCTAATTTCGCTGCTTAACTCATGACTAACACCCGGGGTGTTACAAGGTTGAGACCACTCCCGCCATCCATGACGACACGAGACAGGCATGTCTTGCCGATGATTGGGTCGAGATAAGGGGAAAATGTCTCGGCTATGGAATGTGGTCGGGGTGATCCTTTCTGTCGAAAGTGATCGCAGTCTTTGACCATTTCAGGAAAGCCGGGATGATGTCGCCCAGGGTGGCTGCGTTGACCTCCCTGTCCGTGAGCTTTTGCCGGTGTTTGGACTCGTGCGCCGCCGATCCACCAATGATCATGAGGAACCCTTTGGGTCAGGATACGCATCCCTCTTTCTCTCATCGCTGGCGAATCCTAATGGCGCGCCCGTGCCGGTTGCCTTGTAGTCGTCCTTGAAATAACGTTTGATGAGGTCGCACTCTTCAAGGGTGTGTTTGACTGGGTAGCCGTGGTTGCGGCATGGCAACTTGACTATCTTGTCAAAACTAACATGGTTTGAGCTTGCCAATGTTCTACTTGTGCGGTGCTTGTGGACCCTGTTGACCGCCGTGACGCCTCCAACTGTCCTTCTTGCCTTTCTCGGCGTCATAGAAGAAGTCGACCACAGTCTGGGGCAGCACCTTACGGTTGTTGGAGATGAGGCGGTTCTAGAAGCGACATACATATTTGTAGCACAACAAGGAGCGAGCGGGGAGGCGGCGGAGGATCTCTAGAACAACATCCTCTGTGAGGCTGGCATGTGCGTTCCTGTTGTTGGGGGCCGCCTCCATTTCGAAGAGCCTACGATCGTCATTGTGCAGTAGGATGAGAGCTTCCTTAGTAATGAGATCACTAAAAAGGAAAATAATCTAATAAATATCCATCAGTGCAGTGCGAAAGCATTACCCATGTCGGTGCCACCCGATCCACCCATTCGATGAACTTGCATGGCTACGTGTGTAGCTGTAGATGTCATGGAATTAGGTCGACAAACGATAATGAGAAACAAAGGATTTAGTTGGTGTCGTTACCATGAAGTCATCATCCAGATATGGGCACATGAAGTGCCTACACTTGTATTTGTCTCGTGGAAACCAATCCATCTAGACACACAAGATCGTCCTAAAGCTGCAATGGCACTTCACCTGCTCATGCCAATCCGGCACTCCGAATGGGTCAGACTTCTAGGAAGACATGGTTAGTTGTGCAATAGAAGTTTGATGCCTCAAGGAGAAGATGTGGTATGGAAGACATAGGGGGCCTTTATGTAGGTTAATAAACTACAATTAATAACTATAAATACTAAAATCAATAACTAAATGCACTAACTATGTCACTAAATTTAATAACTACGTTAACTAAATTAACTAAGCAAATCACCTATGCTATGCTCGTGGGAGGGCGGAGTGGTGGGACATGGTAGTGGACGGCTAAGCGGATGACAATATTGGTGGCCATAGTCGCGTGGGGCGCCACCAAGGTCCTCCTCCCCACAACGCCTGTCCAAGTGCCAGGCTAGATAGGCACCGGGGCAGGCTTGGGGGCGCAGGAGGCGGCAGGGAGGAAGCTGAGCAGGGTGGCAGGCCCCGACTGTGGCCGCACCAGGGAGACACCCTAGCAGAGAGGTGGGCAGGCGGCCGCAGCGAGGATGCGCAGGTACAGCGGGGGAGCGTCGGAGAGGCGACGGGGAGACGCTCGATCGGGGCGGTCGCGAAACAGAGAGGGTGAGAGGGAAGAACGGGAGAGAGAAGTATAGAAAGCAAATGAAGAAACTGGTCCCACTAGTCAGCCGAGCTCGACGCCAAGACCCACGGCGCCGAGCCAGCTGCCATGTAAGCGCCCCGTCACGATCACGTGAGTCGCCACGTTGACGCTGGCCACCCACCACGGCGCTACGGCGCCGAGACATGTTACCTCGACGACGTAGGCCATGGCGTTGAGCCCAGAGTCTATAAAAAATGATTTCTCAAATTTAAAAAAACGAGTCTACGAAAAGGTGAAACCCACGAGATTCTAAATGTATTTTTTTTTAAAAAGGGCAAAAAAACAAAAAAACAAAAAATTGGGGCCTTCGACCGCCAAGCCGGTGGCGCCGCAGCCTGTAAGGCGGGGCCCGCCGTCTTTGCGCCAAGGAAATAGAGAGGCGGGAGCGGGAAAACCGCCGCCGCCTGGTGGCTCAGCCGCGGCTCCACGCCCCAATCCCGCACACCCTCCTCTTCGTCTTCCCCCAACTTGGAAGGAAACCCTAGGCGCGAGGGTTCAGAACCTTCGCCTCCCCACGATTCGGAAGCCCTAGCCGCGAGGGTTCCAGGACCTTCTGGCGCGGGAGAATGGCGGGAGGGGCCGTGGACCAGTCGCTGCTCGACCTGCTGCCCCAGATCCATGCCCTCTTCTCCGACCCGCTTCGCGTGGTAATGATGGGCTCAGCACCCGCTCTAAACTCCCCCTTCGATCTCGTGGTGCGTGGCTTAGCTGTTTCGTGGATTCCTACGGTTGGGGGTGGTAGATGACACGGATTGGATTCTGTTGGTTTTGTTGCTCATTTTAGCTTGCTTAGGGCGATGGATTTAGTTAGTGTTATGGTAATTTCTGATGATTCATTGACATTTGTTATGCTTTATTACTAGTGGTAACTATTTGATTATGCGGGGAAATAGCTCCAAAGTGCATTACGTCCTGCATATCTGTTGATGCACTGCACTCATAAAAAAGCACCAGTCTCATTGTTGCTTAACTCCTGTACATATTCCTAATTAATTTAATTAATGTTTCTTTGAAGACTAGTATTCACTGCAACTCCTTACTGAAGCCTGCGGATGTGATATGCTGAGTTCTCATACCAATCGATTTTGATTTGTCTAATTCTGTTCAGCGTGGCTGTCTCACAAATAATGAAAGAGATTAAATGAGATCTCTATGTTCGCTGAGTTTTATCCCCTGTTAGGAGTAAGGAACACTGTTACCCCAAGTCCCCAACTCAATATGATGAATCAGTGATACGCCTTTGTCACTTGAGATTGTTGGTTACTTGTCTAGTTTTCCTCCATTATTCTATTTTTTTTGTTGGAACTGTTTCCCAGTGACTAACGTTCCAGCATTCTATCTTGTGCTTTTATAACAGATTTCGTACAAATGGCTTAGTCGGAACTTCTCTGTCTCATCAAATGATGCCAAGAGGTAGTATTTCAGCCTTGTTGTAAATATTTTGTCCTGGGAAACTGTAATGTCATGAGGATGGCTTATGCAGTTAGCAACTATGTCCAGGTTGCTTCAGGAATTTGTCAACAAACATGGAACCGGCCTCCAAGTGATTTACAGTGTGTCGGGGTGGTTGAAGAACAATCCCCAAAGTTATTGTGTAAAGCTCATTTCAGGCCCCAAACTTGAAGGTAATGCATGAATTCCTGTTCTTACTTATGGTAGAGTTTCCTGATCTACGGTGCTCCCTCTAGGATAAATATTCTGATAACTAGATCTAAAGTTATCCTGTGTCTTCACTTCCCAGTGATATGCTTTTTTATTCCTAGTGTCAAATTTCTTACTTGAGAAGTTAATCTTTCTTCCATGCAGAAGCAAGGCAAGGTTTCAAAGATTCTTGTTCGGTCCAGATCTACAGTATCCAGGCCTGTATTCCAAAAGATACAGCTGTACTTTGGAATCCTGAATTTGTGCAGGCAGAGGAGCTTTTCAACCAGCCTTTTGATGACGAGAACTGTTTGAGAGATAATAGGTATTGTTCTCTTAGCCCCTTGGTTTTCTCCCAAGCCTCAAGCAGGCACAGCCACAAAGGAATTGTAAGGGAAGACATAACCAGATGCGAATATACATAACCAAACAAACAGATAGATGGAGATAGAGTTATATATAAAATAGCGAAATTTTCCAGAGATAATACCCTGATGTATACCTGTGTTTATACGCATGTATATGTATGCAACTTTTTATCCCTGATCAGTATTCTCAATTTGGTCACTTCTCAATTATGCACAGGTTTTGTGGTGTTTTGAATTCTTTTGTCAAGCGAACATCCAATGGGAAGCATGTGAGTTCATTGCCACCAAAGCTCTTAAATAGTGCTGCAGCAGTCGCACAGTCTAAACCTAGTGTTACTCCAAAGGAGCAGTTTGTTACTGCTCGGCAGCAAGATTTGCCTGTAAGTTCAAAGCAGGGAGCAGGCAATAAGTCTGAGAAGGACAATTCTACAGTATTAGATAAAGCTGGCAATGCTCCTGTTGTCGAAGAACAATCAATTGATGCCCATGCAAGCAAAAGTAAAGCACAAAATGGAAAGGCCATGCCTAGCAATGGTGGATCGCTGGCTAACATGTGGGGCCGTGCATCAGCAAAACCTAAGCCTCCAAGTACCACTAATTCTACAGCTGTAGCAAGTGTTGCAGGTATTATCTCACAAATGCTCATATTTAATTCTTTGTGCTTTACTTTCTTGTGTATAACTCAGCACACATCTAGTCCTGTATATCAACCCTTCCAAGCATGCTATTATAGGTCTCATGCTGTTAATATTATTTTCAGCTACTGCTGATGCACAAATATGTGCAAAGGAAGAAGCAGATGGAGATAGCAGCGATGATGAACAGGGAATAAAGTACAAGAGGGGATCCACCAATGCAAATAACAAAAAGAGAAGAGCGGTATTTGATTTTTCAGATGATGAGGAAGACGACAATATTGTAAGCATTGCATCTCCTGAGCTATCAAAACAGCATACCCCAGACCCTGTTATTGGAACTGCTGAAGACACTGAAGTAAATCAAAAGAACTTGGAAAATAAAGACGATGTACCAAACAATGAGAAAGGTTCCTCAATGGGGGTGGATTCTGACTTCACTGTTGAATGTAAAATCAAAACTGTCAATACTATGAACCATTCTGGGATTACTTTAAAAGAAAAGAGCAGTGATCCTCCGATCAATGACAAGAAGCAGGATTCTGCAGCTGAGCCTGCCTCCACCTCACCGAAGAGAAGAAAGGTTTTGAAGACACGCATAGATGAGAGGGGAAGGGAAGGTAGTTATACTGAACTCTGTAAAAGACACTGTGCCTATCCAGTCTTTTATTTTTATGCCTAAGGGATACTTGAAATAAAACTCCAATGCTGTACGTCATTATTCTGCTGACATGCTGTGTTAAAATGTTGACCTGGTGCAAAATGGTTTTGACAATCTGCAGCGAAAAAGAATAATTTAAGGTGATATAGAAGCTATCAAAACATTGAAGAAATTATAGATCTACTCCTATTTGTATTTTGGTTGCATGCATGCAAAGTCCACGATTTATATGTGCCAATGATTTGTGTTACTGTCTTACTGATATCACTTATCCATTTGCTTGTTATGTCATCTCCTTTTTGATTTGGCAGCATGATTCTGAATCTGTTGGAAATTTGCTTATAATCCTTTTCAGTTACCGAGGTTGTCTGGGAGGGTGAAGCTTCTGCAGATGACAAGGCAGAGAAGAATATCAACACTACTGCTGCGACTGCGAGCGGGTAATAGAATTGTTTTTAATTTTGCAGCATGTGAAATTTCTTGTCAATCCTGATCTGTAAATTTATATTTGCATGTTTATACTTGAGATCGATGGTGGCAGTTGATATTGAGAGTGAATCAAATACCATTCAACTTTGTTAGACAACTCGTCTTTTGTTGCTATATCATAAGGAGCAAAAGGAAAATTGCAAATTGATTCCAGTGCGCTAATCGTATAAGTGCAATTCTAAAAATTATATAGTTTCACAAGGGAGAGACTTTGTTTAGCTGAAGTCACAATACCATCAATCTTGAATCCCTCTATTTATGTACTCCCTCCATTCCAAATTATAAGACGTCTTGGCTTTTTTTAGATACATAGATTTTGCTATGTACTTAGATATACACTATGTCTAGATACATAGTAAAAGCAATGTATCTAGAAAAGCCAAAATATCTTATAATTTGGAATGGAGGGAGTAACAGGTTGTCTTCTCGGTGACCCTGAGCCAGCAGAGAAAGATCTGCAGAGGGGTATATCTATCCTATCACAGTTTCCCTTGTAAAATGACTACAGCACTTTTCAGTATGAATTGAGAGAAATTGACCCAAAACAGATGGTATAAGGCAGTTAATTTTTAGTTTATGCTTGGTGAACCAATGTGACCCCATTGGCCAGACCTCTGCTGGGTACTGGTATATTTCCAAGTTTAATTCGCCTTTTTATTGCCCGAGTGAATTTTGAAATCTGAACAAAAGGACTTGTCTACATGTTAGATGGCTATGAACAGTTGTGTACAGCTTATCAGTTAGGAATGTCAAGCTTTGTGGTTACTTAATCTGATGCCTGAAGCTATTTGTTGCTATAGAATCCTATATATAAACTGCTCAATGCACATCGGTTGATTACTGATTCTTATCCATTTCTGCTGTGCTTATTGAATTGTTTCTCAAACGAATGAACATGCCCAGAGGATTACACTGTGAGGCACTGTCAATCTGTTTTGCTTAGTTTTGTTTGCTTATTGGAATTCATTATAATATGTACAAGCTGAGATGCAGCTCAAGAGCAGCACCTCCCTGGCCTGATGTTCATCTTCAGCATACTATGAGATAACTTGCACCAGTGCTTTCATTTTCAGCTTCGCTGCCTTGTTATTTCCATGTTTTAACTTGTAAGCAAACCAATGTCATTGCTTTCCATGTTCATCTTCAGCATACTAATGCTCCTTTTTATTTCCAATTTTCTGTCAGGGTGACTCTCCCAAGCAAATCAAAGCCAACAGCAAACACTGACAAAAGCAAAGCTCCAAGCAAAACAGCAGCAGGCAACAAGAAACCTGCGAAGGCTGGAACCAAGCAAGGGAGCATTATGTCATTCTTCAAGAAAGCCTGAGCCAGCGCAGCGTGCACCAAAATGAGGTTCAGCAAACTGTCTGCTGCCGCGCTTACTGAACTATTAGGTCTCCAGCCAGGCGTCTGAACTGGCAGCTCTACCTGAATATCGTCAGGCCCGCGAGCAAGAAGGGCTCCAAGGAGGCGTCCGTTAGCTGTATCGTTTTGTTGTAGCAAGCGTAGTGACGCTTGAGTGAAGCAGAGACCACGTCTCTTAGTTCAGAGATTGTCTTGCTGTAGGCGTACATATAATTGTACTGAGTATACTCAGCCTTTTGCCCTTTTTGCACTTTTGCACGGGACTGTTGTGTTGTGTGGAAGTCGAAGGGAGAAACGCTTGGTATCTCTCTGGTATGACTCGTCAGAACCACCCCCACTTTGGTGACTGGCACTGGCCTGTAAAGTTTGGTAGGCGCCCGGGTGCATGGACTGAACTCTTAACTGGAGCGTGCAACACCCGCCGCTACCTGGCCCATAACGATCAATCTCTCTCGAGTATCGAACTCGTGTACCATGGGCCATGGCGTGCCAAGCTTGTGCAAAGTGAACCTAACAAGTAGGAGTATATCCAAATCCAACCACTGACCAACTCTGAACTTTAGATGCTCTGATTGCGGTGTCAGGGGTGTTTGGTTCCACCTCCTAAACTTTAGTCGCTGTCTCATCGAATGTTTGACACATGTATAGAGTATTAAATATAGACTAATTACGAAACTAAATACACAGATTGAGATTAATTTGCAGATTGAGATTAATTTGCGAGACGAATTTTTAAAGCCTAATTAATTCATGATTTGACAATATGATACTATAGTAAACATGTGGTAATGATGGATTAATTAGGCTTAATAAATTCGTCTCGTAGATTATTGACGGATTCTGTAATTTGTTTTTTTATTATTATCCGAACACCCCGTGCAATAGCATCCAACACCCAATGAGAGACGAGAAGTAAAGAGGCGCCGGCGCGCCGCCAAGAGAGGAGAGGAGTGAAATACAAGGAAAGCACGGCGCCTCCAAGTCCAAGAGAGGATAGGAGTGAAATATAAGAAAAGAAAGCGAGATACATCCTGTTCGCTGGTTGGTTTCAGCCAGCCCAAATCAGCCAGTCAATAGTATTTTTTTCTCACAACAAACCAGCACCAGCTAGCTCAAACCAGCTCAAAAACCAACCAGCAAATGAGCCGATAGTATCATCCTGTCGTACGTCTGGTCTTTCCATGCTTTCCATTTGCATGTTTCACACGGCCGGCCGTGGACGAAACGATCATGGCCAGCGGCAGGCTAGACGCGGCAGGCTTACCTGTCTATATATATCTGACTAGTAATGTATAGCTCCCTCTGTTTTAAATTATAAGATATTTTAACTGTGATGATACATTGCTTTTACTCTAACAAAAGCTATATATTAATAGAAGAATTAAAATGTGTTATAATTTAGAATAAATAGAGTATTTATAAATACTCCTAGTAACGGTAAATCTAGCAGTCACTCGAGTGCCTTTTCTTCTCGGCTCACGTACTCGATTATGTGACCGTCGGATGAGGTGCTGTCAACGGATGCGATGAGCGCGCAAGCGGTCACGGAGCCCACACACCAGACACCACACCGCGTTCCCTCCGACACGGGACGGGACGGCACGCTGCAGGTGCATGCAGTGAGAGAGAGACGTGCGCTCGCTGGCTCGGTGCAGAGTAGTGGACGGGAGGCAGGAGGCTTGGGAAGTGAACGTACGGCAGCATGCTGCAAGCATGTCTGAAGTCGATATTTTGACCGCGTTTAGTTCAAAAAGTTTCCCCAAAAGTGCTACGGTAGCCATCACATCGAATCTTACGATACGTGAATGGAACATTAAATGTAGACGAAAAAAATTAATTGTACAGTTTGGTGGAAAATCGCGAGACGAACGTTTTGAGCCTAATTAGTCCATGATTAATTGCTAAGGCCTTGTTTAGATTGTAAGTTTTTTCACTCTCTCTCCATCACATCAAATATTTGGACACATGTATGGAGTATTAAATATAGATAAAAAATAACTAATTACACAGTTTGATTGTAAATTACGAGACAAATCTTTTGAGCCTATTTAGGCCATGATTGAACAATAATTATCAAATATAAACGAAAGTGCTACAATACCAAATACTGATTGCTAACCCCAATCTAAACAAGTCCTAAATAAAAATAAAAGTACTACAATAGCAACTTCCTAAATTTCGCCCAAACTAAACGATGCCTTTTATTTCCACCGTCGTTGGGTGCACAGGCTCCAACTAGTAGCATTGCTGGTACATGTCATATCAGTAATCGCACCTAGCTAGCAGTAGCAGATTTATTTCTCCTCTAAAATTTACTTCATGTCGCATAGAATATTTAGACACATATATGAAGTATTAAATATGGACTAAAAAATAACTAATTACACAGTTTACGACTAATTTGATCTTTTAAGCCTAATTAGTTCATGATTTAACAATGTGGTGCTACAGTAACACATGTGCTAATAACGGATTAATTAGGCTTAATAAATTCGTCTCACGGATTACTAACATATTCTTTAATTTGTTTTTTTATTAGTATCCTCCCACCCTATGTGACACCCGATATGACACCCTAAAACTTTACACCCTAGATTTAAATAAGACCTAAGAGTAGATTATATCGTATTGGACCATATTTTACTATTTCTATTTGGGTGTAAGTTTTGTGTTCAATTAGTGTAAGTTTTGATCAATTTTTTTTGGCTTTTTGATTTTTTGTATGTGTTATTTGGTTCTTTTTTAATTTTTCTAATTTGTCTTTCATAGAAATAATTTGGCTAATATTTTTTGTTTTGTTTGTTTAATATTTTTTGTATTATTTGGATAATTTTTTTTGGTCCATCTGATCTGGATCCAATGTTGATAGCTATCGAGTGTTGGTCGGATTAAAATCACTCGATTCTCTTTTTTATCCAAATCGTGTGTCCGGTTGGCCTTCAACGCTCGAGTGTCAGACCCCTATGAAACACCCGACCGCCTCCTAGACACTCCCTAACGCAGCCGAGTAAGCACACGCCAAATGCATGCATGCTCCTTCAAGATGACGATGGCCCTGTTTGTTTCCGCTTATAACCGGCTTGTCGGTGGAAATAAGCGAGAATCCCGCCAAACGCTTTGCTTATTTTCACCGATTCTCGCTTATGTGGTAAGCCGCTTCAGAGATTTGAACTACGAGAAGCGAAAAGCGAGAAGCGAGAAAATCTTCGCTTAGATTATAATCTAAGCGTGGCTAGAAGTGGAAACAAACGGGCCCAATATCTATCGACACTGCGTGGTTGGCTGCCGCTGCCGGGCTAGGCCGCTAGGGCGACAGTAACGTGGCAACCCGCCTGACGCCCGCGCATCCTGCCCGAGATGCTCAGGCGGAAGATATCACAACGCAAAATTATTTTTGGTTAATATTTATAGTATATAAGTAGAAGCTCCACCTAATAAACCCGTGTGTATCTAGTTTTCGGTTGTGGCATATCACACCCGTCAAGAGTCCCAAGGGCAAGGCAATAACAGACTAAGGGCTTATTCATTTGATCAGGAATAGGGACCGGGAATAATTCCTAGCCAGAATGATTCAATAATTTGTAGTAATGTTGAGGAGCTGAAATTATTCCTGGTGTATTCCGAAAAACCAAACAGCCCATAATAGGAATTGTCAAATACCGTTTGAGCTCCCTCTGTCCCTAAAAAAATATAATTCTCATTTTCCAAGAGTCAAATAATTTAAACTTTGACCAAAGTTATATAAAGAAATTACTATTATTTATGATAAAAAGTAAGTACAATTAGTTCAATCATGGAATATATTTTTATAATAAATCTATTTAGAGATATAAATTTTAATACTATTCACTTTAAATTTGGTCAAACTTAAGTTTGTTTGACTAGCACGAATTCCATAATTGTATTCTTTCGAAATATATTTTCATAATTAACCTATTTAGATACATAAATGTTAACACTATTCAGTATTTATTATAAATTTGGTAAAACTTGAGTTTGTTTGACTGGCACGAATCGCGTAATTATATTCTTATTGGGACAGAGGTAGTAGTTACGAACTTGGTATTATTGGCCACTTGTTTAGTCATTCATTGTTATTGGATTCGACCGATACAAGCCTACTAGTAGAGTTTTGCAACAAATAAAATGAACCCTGCACTGATCTTATGTTGTGTGAATGTGGAGTGTGTGGGATGATTAGTCTTATTGTACCCTCTAAAAACATGTACAGTTGTAGGTACGGACTAAACTACATGGTACATCCATTTCAACAAAAAAAAACTATGTACCTATGGATGTAGATACGAAAATAATCTCCGTGGCTGAATGATTTTGACCAAAGAGGGATATATCACTTCTTTTTATTTCCAGGTTCCGAGGACTAAGATATTTAACTCTGCGTGAATCCTTAAGTGGATGCACAATAAGGAGAGAGAGAAATGTACGTGCTTGGTTTTAAACACATATGTTATTCGTATCTGTTTATTATTAAGAGTGAGCCATGAGTCCATGACAGTCATCACTGTTGGTAACCTCCTATCACAACCTCCTAGTCTTTTACATAGAATGCGCAACAAAATGATTCTAGCCTATGGCCAAGATACGACAGCGCCAGATATCCTCGATACGACTTGTTCTCCAAGTTGGTGGAATCGCCTGGCCTTCTTGGCCCTCTTCCCTTGTCGTCTTTGGCTTAGTCGTCAGGCATGGTCGAATGTATGGGTGGTGCACGTACCCTAGGCCCATATATCCGACATCATCATCTATAATTGATTATCATCAGTCAATCGCCATCGACAATCATTGGCCTTTGTTAGTCATTGGCTTTTGTCAATCAGTGACCTTCATCTATAATTGCTTATCATAAGTTAGCAACCTTCGTCAGTCAGCAGCCTTCCTCAGTCATTGGCCTTCGTCACTCAGCGGTCTTTGTCAGTCAGTAGACATCATCAACCATCAAACCTCACCAACAATCAGACTCCGTCAACAATGGACCTTCAGAATCCACCCAACCTTCAAACCCTCTAACGCTAACATTTTTTCTCTGTTTTGCGGGTTGTATTGTTCAACTTTTCTTCTTTGGATTTTTTAATATGTAGCAACCAAATTTTATTTTAGCTAACCTTCACAGAGAACTAATCCTTTTTACATTCAATACTACAAGTCATATCTATATCTATGCATGTTCCTGAATGGCAGCCTTCTCTAGCCATCTGAAATTATAACCCTCTCATTCGAGAGCATTACTCTTTGTGCGCAGAGTTTAACCTTTGCTTGAGCATAACCACCATTTTTGGAGGGTGCGACATCTGTTTACTCCTAATATTTTGATGCAAATGCACTCGTTTGCATCATCACATACATACATTGCATAAGTGCATTGCACTGCATGGCTCGAGCCACTTGAAAGAAGTCCCAAAATACATGGGCACTAGGACTTTGCATTAAAACCCTGGAAGAAATCCCGAAAAATCACGGGCACCAGGTACTTGGCAAAGACCAAAAAAAACATGGGCACCAGGTCACAGAGCTACGGCTTTCACTTTACCCTCATGTATTATATGAAATGACTAACCATCTTTTACAGCAAGTAGAAAGCTAGTATATTTTTGAGTGTCGAAAAACTTGCCAACAAGTTGATATTCAACGAAGCTACAACGCTCAACCCAAGTCCCTAAAAAATGCACCCTATCAACTTAGGTCCATTTTCAAGTGACTTCTCCATCCTTTGGCAAGAAGGAACTTCACAAAAACCACCTACGCCGTCACCTTCCCCACGAGGGGCTTCGCCAACACCTTCGGCATCTACATTGACATCACCTTCGCCAAGCTCTTCGGCATGAGGGGCTTCACCAACATCTTCGGCGACTACACCCGCGTCGCCTCCACCAAATGCCATTGTAGGAGGGCCATCACCAACACCTTCGGTGTCTACACCGACAATGCCTTCGCCAACACATCGGCACGAGAGGGCTATGCCGATAGCTTCGTTGTCCACACCAAAATCTCCTCCGCCAAACACATTTGCAGGAGGGCCTTCGCCAACAGCCATGACGAACCATGATGACTTGCCTCCGCCAACACTACGGCACTAGGGGCTTCACCAACACTTTTTGCGTCTACACCAACACCACCTCCTCCAAACACCTTTGTAGGAGGGTCTTCGCGACATCTTCTGCAAACCACAATGACACGCCCCCACCAACACTTCGGCAGGAGGGGCCTCGGCAAATCTCTACGTCCTAGCTCCGCCAACAACTTGAGAGCTTTCGTGGACACCTTCAACATCAACGCCTACGATGACTCACCTCCATCGCCAAGCTCGAGGGGCTGTGTCAACTCCTTAGGTACCAAGGTCTACTTCACCTTCGTCAACCACTTCGACATGAGGGGCTCACCAACAACCTTGGTTCGAGCATCTACTTCCACTACTATGACTACGTCGACTACACCAAGCATGACTGAGGACTCCATCACGAGCACCAGCCAAGAGGGGTTATGGGAGCACACCGGAGGACCAACGACTAAAGGGTGAAGTCTTTTGTCCAGTGCCCGTGAGGAGATACGGGAAGACAAAGGCCTTGGAGACAAAACCCCCACAGTGAGAAGCCCTCGGATACGAAGGCCTGCGCACTGAGAAGATATCGAAGATGAAGGCCGTGGAGTCAAAGACCTGTGCACCGAGGAGGTCCTAGAGGTGAAGACCTATACACCGAGGGAAGTTGTTGAACCATGTCATAGAAGCGGTAGAAGGAGCCGAAGCCCAAAGATGGAGACATCTAGAAGATCAAGGCACTTGAGACCAGAAGCCTCGGAAATTAGAACATGTATAAGCTAAGAGTTGTCTGAATGCTCTTTTCACCATGCCCCCTGTCGGTGCGGGACCCACAGGATACCCCGCAAGGAAGAGAGAAGATCTAGTCTAACTAGGATTCTCCCCATGTAATCTTAGTAGTAGTATTTTGTAATCCTACTAGGAACTCTCATCGTAAACCGACTAGGAATCTAACCTCCTGACTATATAAAGGAGGGCAGGGTTCCTAGAGAGAGGACGATTTCTATGACATAATCAATCCAACGCAAAGGTTAACGCCGACTGGACGTAGGGCTATTACTCGACCACAGTCGAGGGCCTGAACCAGGATAAATCGACTGTCTCTTGCGTTCACCGTCGAGTTCCACATACGCTAAAGCCCGAACAATACTGCCTCGGGGACCCCCGTGGCAGGCTATCGGTGGTAAAACATCGACAGCTGGCGCGCCAGGTAGGGGCTTTCGGCGAATTTGCATCCGAGAGCTCGATGGACCTCAACAACATGATCTTCTCAATGGGATCAACTTTCATCTTCGGCTCATGGATCTGCGAGGCGGACAACAATGGCAAGCTCCAAAGTCGTCTCCTCGAAGATTCGAAACACCATGAAGACTATTCTATTCCGACGACTACGACAGACCAAATCTCTGGAGGATTCGCGCAGCTCATAATGTCCGATTCAACTCAGGTTCCACGGCTTTGCGCATCCGACTCGAATTCGAGCTCCGCATCCGAGTTGGAGTCTTATCCGAGTCCTTTCGGGAAACCGAGTTCTCTTCCGATGGGACTTAAAAACGCGGCCCTGACCTATCAAGAATACAACTCGGAGTACGAGCAGAATCTTTTCAAGAAGTCGGATCTTCCTCCACTCGGACTCCTCAACATGGCAACATCTTATCAGGCATGGCTCAGAGAAGTCCTCGATCCAGTACTAAGAATGCCACTGAAGGGAGCACAGGAAGGTCTCGTCCTAACTATAACATCTCAAGACTGCATCGTTCACTGGCCAGACTCTGTTCCTGAGGATAACAGTACCCGACTGGACAACGCGACGACAACGACTATTCTACCTTACCAAGAAGGAGACTCGATCTGTGACCTCGAGGCATCTACTAAAGTCATCAGCAACCCCGATAGTATGGAAACTAACGCCAACAACAGAACGGTTCACGCACGGGAAGTACTCATGGTTCGACGTCCTCGGTCACCGTTAAATCCCCCAGAAGCACCCGATGTCAGGTCATCAGATGAATCAGAATCCAACATATCACCCTTTGACCAGGGCTACGATGGAGAAACCGAGAGTCAGAGACAAGCTAGAGAAAGAAAAAACAAGTTGAAGCAAGGGCGCCAACACCGTGCTAGGCAGCGCAGGGAAGCCTGGATCAGATACGAGTCAGAGTTGGCCGAATACGACAGAAGAAAATCACAACGAGAAGTCGAAGGAAGACGCACGGCAAATACGCCTTACGATAAGATTCGAGAAGCATTAGAAGAACTCAGAGCAACCTCACATCCCAGTGAGAAGTATGAACAGCTCCAGGACTTGCTCCGGTCGACGATCCCGAGAACGCATGAAGAGAGAGCACTCGACAGATCAACAACCCACAGGCAAGAAGATCAAAATCAAAGGAAGTCCGCTTTCGAAAGACTTGGGCCAAGTGGAAGTCATAACGGAGAAAGTAGGAAGGATCAAAGTCAAGGCCGCCGAATTGAACAACCAAGAAAGACCAGGAGTAGGGCGCCTGCCCAGACAGCCTCACAAAATTATTCCCATCAAAACAATGGTTGGCCAGAAGGAGGTGCCGAATCAGAATTCGGAGAAGCCGGAACGCACGACAGATTCCCCTGTTTTGCGAACAGGCTTGCATCAATACGATTACCTCACAAGTTCAAACCGTCCAACCACTCTAAGTATGATGGCAAAACTGAACCAAGGCAATGGCTCAGAATATATTCACAATCAATTGAACTAGCCGGAGGAGACGACGATATCAAGACCCTGTTCTTTCCTATGGCCCTGGAAGCCATGCCCCTCCAATGGTTCGACAAATTAAATCTAGGATCAATCAGAAATTGGAAGGACTTGCAAAGAGCTTTTTGTGAAAATTTCACAAGAATCATTACACACGCAATCACTCATGCAGAACTGAAAGGACTCAAGCAGAAGGGAGGCGAAAGTCTCAGAAATTACTATCGACGATTCGACGAACTACGGGCTCAAGTGCATGACATCACCGAACGAGAAGTAATTGAAGCTTTCTCTCACGGAATCATGGCTAGGTGGCAATTTCAAGACTTTTGTAAAGAAAATCCAAGAAACAATGAAGAATTCAGACGAACAGTAGAAAAGATGATTACTGCAGAAGAAAAAACACGAGAGAGGTTCCCGGATAGAAGCAACCAAGACAACCCGGACAAGCAAAATCATCGAAATAGCAGACATCAAGAAAGAAAACATAGACCAGACAATACCGTGGCAATGGCTGACAAATCAAAGAAGTTTTCCAAACCCAGAGGATATGATGACATTGAAAAAATACGTTGCCCATTGCACCCTAATGGGAGGCACACCATCGGAAATTGCTATACCTTCAATGATCGATACACAAGAAAAGATAGCAAGGAGAACACCAAAGAGGACAATCAGAAAAAAGATGAAGACAACCACGAAGACAAAGGATTCTAAAAACCCAGGGGAACGGTAGCAGTAATCTTCTCCGGGGCTCCAGATTGCAGAAGCAAGCATCAAGAAAAACTAGCACTACGGACTATCATGACGGCAGAACCGGCTACTCCAAGATATCTCAATTGGTCACAGTATCCAATCCAATTTACCAGAGAAGACCAATGAACTAGCGTGGAAAACGCAGGCCATTATCCACTGGTTCTAGATCCAACTATTGCTGGTATGACTGTCACCAAAGTACTAATCGACGGGGGAGCCGGGCTCAACATCATCTTTTCAGAAACGCTAAGGAAGATGGGACTACAACTCGCTGGGATGATTACACCAACAAGTACACCTTTTCCGGCATAGTACCCGGCAAGACAGCCATGCCACTTGGACAAATTACTTTACCCGTTACTTTTGGAACTCCTTCGAACTACCGAACAGAGTTCATCAAATTTGAGGTTGCAGACTTCGATTCGTCGTATCATACAATCCTCGGACGCCCAGCACTAGCAAAATTCATGGCAATACCACATTATCCGTACTTACTGCTTAAGATGCCAGGACCCAACGGTGTCCTTTCTCTTCGAAGTGATTTGAAGCGTGCTTTTGACTGCGACGTTCAGGCAATCCAAATTGCAGCCAAAGCACAAGCTGAAAATGGAAGAAAAGAAATAGCCACAATTGCTGCAGAGATAAGCCAAGAAGAACTAGAAATACCGGCTAAAAAGCCCAGTATCATCGCACCACCAAAAGAAGCCGACGTCAAGCAAATCGACCTGGGCACTGGCGATACCTCCAAGACAGCAACCATCAGTGCTCACCTCTTGGCAAAATAGGAACTCGCGCTCACCAACTTTCTTTGGGACAACAAAGATATCTTCGCTTGGAAGCCGGCTGACATGCCAGGTGTCCCAAGAGAGTTGGCTGAGCACAGAATTGATATTAATGAAAGTTCCAAGCCTGTAAAGCAACGGCTACGACGATTCTCACCTGACAAGAAGGCAGCAATTAAAAAAGAAATCACAAAGCTAATGGCGGCCGGATTCATTAGAGAAATCATTCATCCAGATTGGCTAGCAAACCCAGTTCTAGTACAGAAAAAGAACACGGACGAATGGCGCATGTGTGTTGACTACATAGATCTCAACAAGCACTGCCCGGAAGATCCGTTCGGGCTGCCACGCATTGATCAGATAGTTGATTCAACAGCAGGATCCGCCCTATTATCCTTTCTTGATTGCTATTCAGGGTATCACCAGATAGCATTAAAAGAGCAAGACCAGAGCAAGACATCTTTCATCACCCTGTTTGGTGCCTACTGCTACAAGACCATGTCATTTGGACTCAAAAACGCTAGAGCCACCTACCAAAGAGCTATCCAAACATGCCTTGGCAATCAAATCGGTAAAAACATAGAAGCATACGTGGACGACGTAGTTGTAAAAACAAAGAACCCAGATATACTGATTGAAGACATAAGACAAACCTTCGAGAACCTGAAAAAGTGGAGATGGAAATTGAACCCGAACAAATGTGTGTTTGGGGTTCCTTCAGGACAACTACTCGGTTTCTTGGTCAGTCATCGCGGAATCGAAGCAAGCGGCAAGCAAATTAGAGCCATAACAGAGATGGGCCCACCCAAAAACATCAAAGATGTGCAAAAGCTAACGGACTACATGGCGGCACTCAATCGTTTCATTTCAAGGCTCGATGAAAAAGGGTTACCTTTCTTTAAACTACTAAAGAAGACAGATAAGTTCGAATGGACAGAAGAAGCCAATGAAGCTTTCAAGAAACTTAAGGCATACCTCACATCCTCACCAATTCTCACACCCCAAGGAAAGAGAAGATATGATGCTATACATTTCGGCGACCACTGCTGTGGTCAGCACGGCGATAGTCGTAGAAAGAGAAGAAGGACGCGTGTATAAAGTACAACGACCCATAAACTACATCAGCGAAGTACTATCTGAATCAAAAATCCGGTACCCGCATGTGCAAAAGCTACTCTACGCCCTATTGATCACTTCACGCAAGCTTCGCCATTATTTTGAAAGCCACCAGATCACCGTGGTGACAGACTTCCCACTCGGAGACATCTTACACAACAGAGATGCGACGGGACGCATATCAAAGTGGGCAGTGGAACTTGGAGCTCTTAACATCGATTTCACCCCGCGGAAAGCAATCAAATCTCAAGCCCTTGCCGATTTTGTTGCCGAGTGGACAGAGATTCAACAGCCTTTATTAGATACAATCCTTGACCACTGGAAGATGTAGTTTGATGGGTCACTCAAGCTAGGAGGAGCCGGCGTAGGCATTCTCCTAATCTCTCCGGACAGAAAACAACTTAAATATGTCCTTCAGATATTATGGCAAGCTACAAACAACGAAGCAGAATACGAAGCTCTCATTCACGGGCTACGAGTGGCAATTACTCTCGAAATCAAGCGGTTACTCGTATACGACGATTCAGCAGTAGTCATCAACCAAGTCAACAAAGATTGGGACTGCACCAAAGAAAACATGGGCGCTTACTGCGCTGAAGTCCGAAAACTCGAAAAACATTTCCAGAGGTTAGAAATTCTGCATGTCCTGCGCGATAACAACATTGTAGCAGATGTCCTCGCCAAACTCGGATCAGACAGGGCAAAGGTACCACCCGGCGTATTCATAGAGGAGTTATCAACTCCTTCTATCAAACAAACCAGAGAGAAAACCCCGGAACCCCCAACCAAAGGCAGTCAGATTCTGGTAATCAACACTTCATGGACACAAGCTTTTATTGATTATATCAAAGAGAATAAGTTACCAGCTGATAAGGAGGAAGCCACCCGAGTTGTTCGCAGAAGTAAAAACTACGTCCTAGTGGGGGACAAACTCTATAGAAGAGCTGCATCATCAGGAGTACTCCTAAAATGTGTCTCGTTTTAAGAAGGCAGAGAAATCCTAGACGAAATATATTCAGGTTGCTGCGGAAATCACGCTGCTTCAAGAACACTAGTCGGCAAAGCCTTCCGCACCGGTTTCTACTGGCCAACAGCTCTGAAAGACGCAGAAGAACTCGTCAGAAAATGTAAAGGTTGTCAAATGTTCGCAAGACAAGCTCATGTGCCGGCTCACAACCTCATCTGCATCCCACCCGCTTGGCCTTTTTTCTGCTGGGGGCTGGATCAAGTAGGACCACTCAAGAAAGCAAAGGGCGGTTTTGAGTACATCTTCGTGGCGATTGACAAGTTCACCAAGTGGATCGAATACAAACCTCTCGCAAAATACAGCGTGGCCAAAGCAGTCGAGTTCATCCAAGACATTATGCACCGCTTTGGCATGCCCAATCGAATCATAATGATTTAGGCTCCCCTTTACGTACCACAGAGTTCAAAAGTTGGGCGCAAGATTGTGGCTTGACATAGATTACGCATCGATCGCACACCCGAAGCCAACCGGAGCGGTGTAGAAAGAGCCAATGGACTCATACTAGCGGGTTGAAACCAAGATCAGATGAACTAGCAGACTTTGGATCAAAGTGGATTGAAGAATTACCCAAAGTAGTATGGGGACTATGGACCCAAATAAGCAGAGCTACCGGATACTCGCCTTTCTTCTTAGTTTACGGATCAGAAGCTGTACTACCTGCCGACTTGATTTGGACGTCACCAAGGATAGAACAGTATGACAAAGGAGAAGCAGAACACACCAGAAGATTAGAACTTGACACTACAGAAGAAGTCAGGGTAAACGCTACCCTTCAATCAGCAAGATACCTCCAAGGATTAAGACGCCACTACAACAAGAGTACACAGCCTCGATCACTACAAGTCGGAGACCTAGTGCTAAGAAGAATACAAAAAACTGACGGACGCCATAAACTACTCAGCCCATGGGAAGGTCCTTTTATTGTCTCAAAAGTCACTGGACCAGGCACGTACAAATTAATGATCGAAGATGAGAAAGAAGTCAGTAATACTTGGCACATCAGCCAACTAAGAAGATTCTACGCATGAAAACAACTCAAGAGAGAATACATGTACAAACCACAAGAAATCAATGTTCATGGCCAATAAAGATGTTGTCCCTCGACAAAATGTGTATTATGGCTTATCAAACGATCATGATCAATAAAGATGATTTTTCGGCAACATATGTCTTATGATGGCTAAACCCCGAGTTGTTTCCAAAAGAGCAAAACGGCTGAAACATGCCTGAGCCTACCGGCCGAGAGCAAAATAGCTGAAAAGATGCTTAAGCCCGCCGATGAGGGTAGCTAATAAGCTAACACCGACCAAAGAGCAAAATGGTGAAACATGCACGAGCCTACGGCCGAGAGCAAATATATTTGAAAAGATGCTTGAGCCCGCCGATGAGGGTAGCCAATAAGCTAACACCAAACCAAAGAGCAAAATGGTGAAACATGCTCGAGCCTATCGGCCGAGAGCAAAATATTTGAAAAGATGCTTAAGCCGCCGATGGGGGGGGTAGCTAATAAGCTAACACCCGAACCAAAGAGCAAAATGGCTGAAACACGCCTGAGCCTACCGGCCGAGAGCAAAATAGCTGAAAAGATGCTTGAGCACGCCGATGAGGGTAGCTAACAAGCTAACACCCAAAAAACAAAACAACCAAGCCTGAGCATGGATCAAGAAAAAAATTCAAGACAAGACCCTCCAGCTCCTTGTTCCAAATAGCAAGAGGCTCGGGGGCTACACTGAGGACACTTGAGATCACAAAGTCTGTCAAGACAACGGTCTACACCGAGTTGTTTACATGGCAAAGGCAAAAGCCAGACAAGAACTCAACAGATCAAGAAAAGTTGGACACTTGAGATCACAAAGTATGTCAAGACAACG
Source organism: Miscanthus lutarioriparius (assembly GCA_904845875.1). Taxonomy (NCBI): domain Eukaryota; kingdom Viridiplantae; phylum Streptophyta; class Magnoliopsida; order Poales; family Poaceae; genus Miscanthus; species Miscanthus lutarioriparius. The sequence continues at coordinate 56,803 of CAJGYO010000252.1, forward strand.
GTCTACACCGAGTTGTTTACATGGCAAAGGCGAAAGCCAGACAAGAACTCAATAGATCAAGAAAAGTTGGACACTTGAGATCACAAAGTCTGTCAAGACAACGGCCTACACCGAGTTGTTTACATGGCAAAGGCGAAAGCCAGACAAGAACTCAACAGATCAAGAAAAGTTGTCAACACAAAAATAACATGCAGAGTTGTTTACATGGCAAAGACGAAAGCAAGACCGAGTACTCGGCGAGTCGAACAACTCTGACCACTTGGACAACTCATCCAAAGAATAAACAAGGCATACAAGCAGAGAAGGCATCAACAAAGAATCTTCATTCAAAAAAGAATATAACTATTCTGTTATAAAAATCAAAAGTACAAAGGTCGATTACATTCAAGCATCATCATCAGGAGAGGAGATAACAACATTAAGATTATCTACAACTCTACTGGCTAAGTCTTCGACCTCAGGCTCCATCCACTCAACGGCATCAATGTACTCTTGACTATCGGCTCCCTCTGCTATCTTGGACAAAGGCACCTCTAGAGCAAGAACCCGGACCTAAGCCAGGACATTCTTGGTACACAGTTGGGCGCACCTCTTCACAAACTCTTGAAAATGAGTCAGAATTCGGGGAATCAACTGAGCCCAAGATTGCCCATCATCTGCTGGAGTCTGAAGAGCGTCGGCTACTGAACGAAAGGATTTCCATAAAGCTTTCCAGTTCTCGATAGCCGTTGCCAACTTGCCGGATAAGTCTTCAATAGTTCTTTGAGCCTGCACAAGATCTCTGTCAGCTCCACGCCTAATCAGCTTAGCAAGGGCGAGTTCTTCCTCAGCATGAGTAATTACCTCCTCAGCCTTGTTATGACTAGAACGGACAAGAGCCTTTATTTCATCGATACTCTCTGAGAGCTTCTGCTTTTCAACTCGGAGAGCTAGACAAGGCACCGAAAAACAAGTCAGTAAAAAAAGAAGTCAAAATACAAGAAGAAATAAGCAGAACCCGCGACACCTTTGCACTCGTTCTTCATGGACTCCACCGCGGCATCCCTCTGTTTCTCCGTCTCTACCACCCGGGCACGAAGGGCCTTTTCCTCCTTTTGGTGCATTTGATGCTCAGTCTCCAACTCAGCCCAGAGGAGGTCAAGATCGGCTCTCAGAGCACTCACCTCGGAAGACAACTTTTTCTCATTTTCAGATGAGAAAAAGAAGCCAGAATGATCACGAGAGAAAGACTGAGCAAAAAGAGACAAAGAAAAACAAGGCATAAGGACAGAAGAAAAACGAGCATCCAAAGGAAGAGTGGCAGAAAAACTTACCTGGAGCTTTTCACCAAAAGAAGTCGCGAGGGTCGATAAGCTCCCCCAGGCGGCGGTTAACTCCGATAGTCGATGGGTGGCATCAAACTGCTGCACCACCTCATCGGCAAAAGGCAGACCACCGGAAGTAAGAGAAGGAGAAGGAGAAGCCGGTCGAGGCGAAGAAGGCACGACCGAAGCAATCTCACGGGAAGTCAAGGCCAATCCCTCAGATGAACCCGCCACCATGGCCGTGGTCACTTCAGAAGCAGCCAAGCCAACGGCAGCGCCTTCACCAGGAAACCTTGTCTCCTCAGCAACCGCTTCGCTGACCGAGCGCTCCAAGCCCTGAGGCTCGTTATTCGGTAGCACACTAGAAAATTGGCAAGAAGTCGGCAGAGGGTCAAGAGAAAACGAAGGCCTAAAAAGTTGACAGATAAACTTGTCGATAAGAACAAAGGAAAAGGGAAACAGATGCAAAAAGACGAAGCCAGAAGTTACTCACCCGACTATCTTCTTCTTCATAAAACACAAAGAAGGCCTCGCAGGGGGAACAACGACGGCGAAAACATTCCCACCACTTGGCGATAGGAGCGGTGTAGCTGATACCGGAGCTCCAGAAGAAGCCGGAGCTGGGGCCGCGGAAGAGCTTGGCATCGAAAGTGCGGAGGAGCTCGGTACCAAGGAACTCAACACCGGAGCTTTAGAAGAAGCCGGCACAGAGACCTCAGAAGAACTCGTACCCGATGCCCGGTTACTTCAAAAAGGTCAAGACTAAAAATCAAGACAAAGAGGAGGAATGCAATGGAAGGGGAATATAAAAACAACTCACCGCCGCACGATGAGGGGTACTTCATCATCTTCTTCCTCGGTTTCAACCAAGGCCACCAGACCACCCGCTGAAAGAAGAATAAAAGTACTCGGTTCAAGATAAAGAGAAAGGAGAAAACAAAGAGACAAAGAGTATTAAATATGCTCACCTAAGAGCATGCTAGCTACAACTGGAGTACCTGGAAGAGTACTTGGCTTACGAGACTTCTTGGAAACAGGCAGGCCAGATGAAGACCCATCCGTTCGCCCCCTCTTCGGGACACTACGAGGACCACGAGGGACTAGACGAGGAACATATTCTTCATATACATCAACAAATCCAGAAGAAACTCCAGGAAGCGCTGTGGAGAACGGGAACTTACTGATTGCGGAAGCTCCAGCAAGTTTCTCCCCAGCTTTCGCCAAAACAGGGAGAACATCAAGAGGGATCAGGTCAACAAAGTTGCGCCCAAACTCCTATAGACAGAGAAAAGTTAAACAAAAATGGATACAACAAGAGTACACAAAGTACCCGGACAAAGGGATAAACAACTTACAGCTGGAGGCGAGTTGTTAGCGGAGAACTCGGAGACATTAAGCGGGACGACGCTTGCTCCTTTCAGCATCTTCTGGAGACACTCAAGTACCTCCTCATCGGTCAGCTCAAGAGCTGGGACCATACGTGAAGGATCCTCAGGCCCAGAGTACTCGAAGCCAAGGTGCTCACGCTCCTTCAAAGGCTGAACTCGGCGACGAAGGAAACTCGAAACAATCCCAAAACCGGTTAAACCCTGCTGTTTCAGCATACTAATCTTATTAAGGAGTGGCTGGATTGCCTGGACCTCAACGGGCGACACGGGGTTCTTATCCCACCGGTCATTAACCAAGGGATCGGACCCAGAATGTATGGAAAGAGAAGGAATCAAATTGGCGGCATAAAACCAATCAGCACGCCAATCCCTCATAGAATCAACCAGGTCATAGTCAAAGAACTTGCTTTTAAGACCCTGGCGAAACTGGATCCCACAGCCGCCGAGAACATTGGTCTCTTTGCGGCGGGGTTGAGGCTTCAGACGAAAGAAGTAGCGGAAAAGAGATAGAGAAGGAGGGATTCCAAGGAAAGCTTCACAGAGATGAACGAAAGCGAAAAGATGGAGAACGACATTAGGGGTTAGATGGTTCAGACTAACCCCGAAATAACCAAGAAACTGGTGAAAGAAGGCGGTAGCAGGAAGGCAAAGTCCGGCGCGGACAAAGGAAACGAAAAGGACAATCTCACCAGGACCCGGAGCAGGAACCCGATGCTCGCCCAGAACTCTCCATTCAGCGATGTCTTTGCTTTGGATCAAGCCGTCATTGACGAAAGCTCAGCTGCATGTTGGTCTTGATTGTTGTTGGAGCCGGCCAAACCTTCTGAGCAGCCCTCATGGCCACGAACTCTTGGTTCTCGATCAAAGAAAGGGATGACTCCTCGTCCATGAAGGCTGCCTGGGACTTGCTCGCGGATTTCTTCTTATCCATGAACTAGCGGAAGCAAAAAGGCACTGAGGAAGACGAAGCTAGAATGGTGGTGCTCGGACAAATGGCGATGATGACGCATGGCGGATTTCTGAAAGCTAGGGTTTTCAAGGCAAGAGCTGAGCAGCAAAGAAAAGGAAGATAAAAGGTCTTTAAATAGATTTTTCGGTGATGAAAGCGGGCCATGAGGCCCGTTAAAACACGTGTGGGAACATAACGGTCCATTTATCGACACAACTAAAATGATTGGACGGCATAAATCCACACAACAATTACAATTTAACAGGCGATTTCAGACTTATCCGTCCAAAGACCACCACGGCGGGGTTATCGAGATCACTACAAGAACAACGGTCAACCATGAAGAAACAAAAGGCCACCTCAAGAAGGAACAAAAGAACCGGTTATTAAAGAGAGAACTCGGGAATCTCATGAATAACTAGGATTACTGAGAAAAATGAATGACAACTCAAGAGAAGATTCTTTCTATTACAAATGGCTTCGAAGATAGAAGATTACACATCTTACAAGACCCAATGAACTCGGCACTACGACAAGCAAGGTAGCAAAGAGGAGCCCGGACGCAACTAGGCTCTAGAACGACTACGTGCTCCAAATTGCTAGTCGGTAGAACAAACCGCGATCGGCTACACTGTTTTCTTCAAAGGACGGACGAAGTGCATCCAAGATGGAAATCAGCAGTACGACGGGACAACATAGACCAGGGGAAGTCGGTAGGCATCTGTCTACCCAAGCCCGGCGTGATGCGAGGATCGGTGTTGATCACGCATGGGGCGATCTCAAGGCAGACGGCGAGGATCAACCCGGAAGCGCGGATGAAGGGCGAAGCCCACATCACAAGACTTCCTCCAACTACCGCCACGCACTTTCCCCGGTACATTCTTCTTTGTGGGGTTAGTCTACCTCTAACCCCTATCACAAGACTTCCTCCCACTACGACAAGACGCAGGAACTACAAAAGACGCCTGGGGCTGCTCTACGCCATGAAACTACCATATTCATGACTACGAAGATTCAAGATGTTCAATGGAAGAAAACAAGCACTCCGGGAGGGTATTTATAGATCGAGGGAGCGGTGCACATGGACTAGGACTACCAACGAAACAGGCCTTACAAAGGACACAGTGAAAAGATAGGACTCAATAATAGAAGACTCAAGCACAGTACTCGAAGACGAGCATATTCCGAAGAATATGCCAACACTGTACAGCCTGTGAACAGGCAACATTTATACCCAACCGCCACCATACAACTACACCTGGCAAATGGCTGACTACCACAACAAGAGAAAATTTCAGTTAAATTTCAGTTCCTCGAACAAATCAGACTCAAGATCCTCCAACTCTTTGTTCCAAACAGCAAGAGGCTCGGGGGCTACACTCAGTGAGTGCACCTCTTTCTTTCAAAAAGCGCACGTCACCAAGAAGACTTTTTCAAGACAAAACTACTTCAAGGACTCACGACAAAAAGAAGCCAGACTGAGCTATACCCGAGTTCTTTTTGATAAAGAACCCAGGAACATGCACAGAAACCTTTCAACGAAGTTCAAGACAAGACCCTCCAGCTCCTTGTACCAAAAAACAAGAGGCTCGGGGGCTACACCCAAATGGGAGTACTTTTTTCTTTAAAAAAAGCACACACCACTCGAAGATCCCAAGAAGCGCTACATGGTTTCACTCAAGAAAGCACTCGGGCGACGCTTGTTCCTGCTCGGCAAGACCTGGAGGAACAAGACAAGGCTTCCGAAGTTCAACCATGAAGTGCTCGGGGGCTTGTCTGTGCGGGACCCACAGGATACCCCGCAAGGAAGAGAGAAGATCTAGTCTAACTAGGATTCTCCCCATGTAATCTTAGTAGTAGTATTTTGTAATCCTACTAGGAACTCTCATTGTAAACCGACTAGGAATCTGACCTCCTGACTATATAAAGGAGGGCAGGGTTCCTAGAGAGAGGACGATTTGTACGACATAATCAATCCAATGCAAAGGTTAACGCCGACTGGACGTAGGGCTATTACTCGACCACAGTCGAGGGCCTGAACCAGGATAAATCGACTGTCTCTTGCGTTCACCGTCGAGTTCCGCATACGCTGAAGCCCGAACAATACTGCCCCGGGGACCCCCGTGGCAGGCTATCGGTGGTAAAACATCGACACCCCCTTTTTCCCACATAGTTTTTGGATGGAGTTTTTAGTGAGGCGCTCATGTGTAGGTTGCGAAGGGCAATCCTCGCAACCAAGGTTTGAGTTGTATTATGCCTTTTCTTGTATGAGCATCTACTAGGTCATGTAGTACCAGACATAACCTAGTAGCTAAGGGGCTACTTTGGGGGAAGTCCATGTGGTGTATGGGCCAACTCCTCCTTAAAGAGGCCCAATAAAGATTGGTGTAGTGTCTTATGAATTCCATTCCCACCAAGGGGCCGATTGTCAAATGTCGTTGCCTATATATAATGCCAAGAGCATAAGGGCAATGGGATAAATGTAATTGTCTTAAGTAATTTTGTGGTTCATGATTGTTAAATGAGCACATGCTCATCAATTCTAACTTTAGTTTGATCTAAATGATTTTAGCTTTAGGCAAACACACCACTGTGGCTAGTCTCCTGTGTGTCTGAGGAATTTTCAGATGTGGCGTTTCCAATAGATTACAATCTTGCATTTTGATTTTTTAACCTTTTGTTTATAGCATTAATTTTTTTAACCAGAAGCTGATAAATGGTGAAAAAAACTAAAATATTTGTAAGTTTGTTTGCTTTTTTTTTGTTCTTAAAGGCTTTCTGTGTATATAATTTGTCGAACATTAATCATGCTTGTTATGACAATAGATTACAATCTTGCATTTTAATCATCTCGAAAGTTGCTGGTTGTGTGATGTACTTTATGTGTACTAAGTTAATATGTGTTTGATGCAACTTGTATAGCCACTTTCTCTTATGTTGCTCATATGCATGCTCTCTAGTTGTGTGGTGTGGTCTTGTCTGAGAGTTGATTGTGCTATGTGCAACATGTTGCTCCCATGGTTAGCCCATGTTTAGTTCAATGGCTTTTTTTGGTATTACCCACAAGAGCAACAGAGAGAGCGAGAAGACAGAAGAGAAGGAAGAGAGCAAGAAGACTAAAGAGAAGGAAGAGAGCGACAGGACTGAAGATACGATGCACGCTAAATAATGATGTCTGGGCATATGGTACTTAAATTATGTATATGTCAGCTAAAAGATAGATTGATCCCTAAATTCGGGATCGCATAGAACAAATTATGTTTGTTTATGGAAGCATAAAAATGTATCTAATGAGCTTCTGCTGTGCACAGCTCGCCAACAAGGCTGACGAGAGCAACAAAGAAATGGAAAAGGAGACTGAAGAGACTGAAGAGAAGGAACCGAGTGAGAAGACTGAAGAGAAGGAAGATAGTGAGAGGACTAAAGAGATCAAAGATTAAAGAACACAGTTGGGGAAGTTGGATTCTAGCCTAGTTTAGATAGAGACAGTAAAGTTTTGAGGTATCACATCGAATGTTATATTAGGGTGTCGCATGAGGTATTTAAATATTAATAAAAAAATAAATTACAGAATCCGTCAGTAGACTACGAGACGAATTTATTAAGCCTAATTAATCCGTTATTAGCACATGTGTTACCGTTGAACTTTGTTGTCAAATTATGAACTAATTAGGCTTAAAAAATCGTCTCGCAAATTAGTCGTAAACTGTACAATTAGTTATTTTTTAGTCTATATTTAATACTGTATGTACGTGTCAAATATTTGATGTGACTGGGATAAAATTTTAGGGTGGAAACTTCTCTGGTCAACCGGAAGTGAAGTGAAGTCTGACGATCTCTGAGGAAATGACGTCCAACGAGAAGTGAAGTCTGACGCTCTCTTTTAGAAAGGACTGTCCTGTGTTGTTGCGTCCTATGTCATGTTTGACGCTTATAAATTTTAACTTGCTAAATTGCGAAGGCCGGAACCAACAAGGGAGCATTTATGTCGTTGTTCAAGAAAGTACGAGTCAGCGTGGTGCGCCATCAAAATGAGACAGGACTCCATTCAGCACTGTCTGCTCTACCTGAACTGGCGTCAGGCCTGCGAGAAGCAGTCGCCCGTTAGCTGTATCGTTTTGTTGTAGGCCTTGTTTAGATTACCTTCAAATTCCAAGTATTTTCATTCTCTCTCCATCACATCAATTTTTGACATATGTATGAAGTATTAAATGTAGGTAAAAAAAAATTAATTACACAGTTTAGTTATAAATCACAAGACGAATCTTTTGAGCCTAGTTAGTTCATGGGCCTTGTTTAGATTGCAAATTTTTGCAATCTGGACACTGTAGCACGTTTCGTTTGTATTTGACAAACTTTGTCCGATCATGGACTAATTAGGTTCAAAAGATTCGTCTCGTGATTTACAACCAAACTGTGTAATTAGTTATTTTTTTACCTACATTTAATGCTCCATGCATGCGTCCAAAAATTGATGTGATGGAGAGAGAGTGAAAAAACTTGGAATTTAGAATAATCTAAACAAGGCCATGATCGAACAAAATTTGTCAAATATAAACGAAATGTGCTACAGTATCTAGATTGCAAAAATTTGCAATCTAAAACAAGGCCGTAGTAGGCTCGTAGCAAGCGTAGTGATGATTGAGTGAAACAGAGAGGACGTCTCGTAGTTGTCTCAGCCTGTTTGCACTTTTGCACGGTACGGTTGTTTGTTGTGTTATCTGAAAGTCGAAGGGATAAGGTACGCATGTGACGAGTGTGGCCTGTAAATGTGTGGGCTCTGCAAAGTTTGATAGGCGCCCGTGTGGCTTTGTTTCACCGTTTGGTCAGGTTGAGAGGGTATGCGCGCGCGCGTGTGCATAGGCTGAACTCACTCTGACAGGAGCTAGCACGTACATACTGTTCCGTGCAACACAACACCTACCGCTGCATGCCCCATGATGACCAATCACTTTTGAGAGCCTGGAACTTGTGCACAACACCATGGCGTATCGAGCAAGGGGCGTGTGGTTTCTCCTCCTAAATTTTAGTCGCTGTCCCATTGGATGTTTGACACATGCATGGAGTATTAAATATAGACTAATTACAAAACTAATTGCATACTTTACGACTAATTTGCTAGACGAATTTTTAAGCCTAATTAGTCCATGATTTAATAACATGGTGCTACAGTAAAAATATGCTAATGATGGATTGATTATGCTTAATAAATTCGTCTCGTGGATTACTGACGGATTCTGTAATTTATTTTTTTATTAGTGTCGGAACACCTCATACGACACCCTCACGTGACACCTCCTAAATTTTAGTCATCAGATTCAAACACCCCCTATGCCTGTGCAAAGTGAACGCCAGCGAGCAGCCGTGTGTTTGGTTTAGGGACCAAGTGGGTTGGAATGGATCCAACCCAGTTTTTTAGATGGGATGAACCAATTTCATGTTTTGTTTGAGGGTTAGAGCCGTTTCAGTTTTTTGTTTGGTACGTGGGATGGAGCGGGTTTAGATGCATGGGGTTGTTAACTCAGCTAGTGGCTATCCTACGTGGGACCCAGCTGTCAGCGACTTCTCCTCTTCTTCCACCTCCCGTCGCGAACTCGCGATGCACTGCAGTGCCTTGCCCCACACCGCCCTTCCACCACCAGCGTGCCCCACACCGCCCCAAGACCCCTTCTTCTTCCCCATCCAGGCCATGGATCCGCAAGCTCCTCCTCCTCCACAACCGGTGTGAGCGCTGCCGCGGGCTCCTCCTCCGCCGGGGACGGGTCGGTGGCGGACGCCGGCGCTGGGACGAAGCCAAACACACGGTAGGAGTATGTATATCCAACGAATCCAACCACGCTGACCAACTCTGAACTTTAGGACGCTCTGCTCTGATTACGTTGCGGTGGACTCCGTAAAACGATCGAGACGAGAAGTAAAGGAGGCGCTGCCAAGACCAAGAGGAGGGCGGGGAGGAGTGAAATACAAGGAAAGCAAGCAGCGATCGGGATAGTATCATCGTGTCGTCTTGTGTGTTTCCATGCTTTCCATTTGCAAGTTTCACACGGCTGGCCTGGTCCTCATCGTGTTGCGTTCTTCGATCCCGTGCTGCTCCCGTGCACTGTGTAATAATAGATAATATAGTACTAATAAAGTACTTGCATGTAACGGTGCACAAAATAATGCAGCTCCGGATGGATGGTGCCCGGGAACCTGCTCCAGAATCCAGCAGAGCAGAAGCCATTCGTCGCTCTCGTCCGCACCGGCATCGCCGCGCCTTGAGGCAGCTCGAGCTCGTGGGCCCACGCGGCCCATGTCAGACGTATACGACGGAGGGCCCACGTCACCGTCCCGTGCCGTCCAAGAAAATCTGTCTGTCCCTTCCCACTCACGCACGACGTCTGCGTGCTTCATCATCGAGCTTGAGCCATCCATCAATTATTCCTCGATCGAATCGGGGGAGTTTTGCGGGACTGCTTTGTTTGAGTTGACCAGACAGGCCAAAGCACTCGTGCTCCATGCCTCCATTACTCCCATCCCGATTGGTTGCGTGATTGCAGGTCCATATAATCAAAAATTTCTCAAGGAAACAGTAATAGTGTCGCATATGACCAAACTGGCGGATGAACATCTAATGCCACCTCTAACCTTTTCACTTGAATATTACTTTGTCTGGTCGTTTTGATTTATTTTTTTGCATTACTTTTTCTATGCACATAAATATATCAAATATGTGCAGATACATAATAAATCCAATATGTCTAGGAAAACCAAAACAACTCATAATAAATTTGAGAGGAATTAATAGGTATCTTTCTAGCTAATTCATACCCCAACCAAAGGGGAAAATAGTAGCCACATCTCGCCTAAGAATGTAAACAAACTTCCCCCTCCCCTCCTTCTGTTTCGACAATTGGGATAAATGTTATTGTTCCAACATTGTCCTAATTCAACTAAACATTCCTATAGCCCTGTTTAGATATACTTATAATCAAATTATGGATCGCCAGCCACGAGAATCACCAATAATCGCACCAAACGTCCTACGGTTTCGATGATTATCGTTCTCATCTATGGCCTAGCCTCCACAAGTCTGGGACGATAAGTCTGATCTTTGTGTACCGTGGATTCACATACCACAGTCGTAGCTAGCATCCGTGGTTTCGCATCGTGCAGTCTTGGGACACATATCCAAACAAGGCCTATGTTTCATAGCCAGAATTCTATGAATTTAGACCAAATATATAAAATAATAATATTTATGATATGAGATATATTATTTTTAAAATTTAGTTAAAATTAAGATTGATCGACTCTTGAAAAGTAAGATGCGAAGAGAGTAGTCGTGGACGAATAAAGTGAGTAGACTTCTATTATCTATATTTGCCATCCGTGTATGAGGACGTGTCACCGACGGGTGGGGCTCCCTCGATCTCCAGTCCCGCGTGTGAAACTTATTTTTTTCAATATTTTTTTAATGATTAAATGCAAATCTAGAAGCTGTTTTATAAAAAAAATTGACATATAGTATCCTGTCGGCTTCTCAAAGGCCGATATCCCATCCTATCGGCATCTGGAGCCCCAGCCCCACACGTGATGCACATCCAATCCAGCCACGTGGGTCGTGCGGCGTTGGCGTTTAGAGAGAGAAATAGTGGGCCTCAGAACGTGGGCCCCACCGGAGCCCGCGCCAGCACCGTTAAAAGGAGACAACGAGGGAGGCTGCCGCTCTGCCCTGCTATCTACGATGCGCGTGCGTACGTAGCCGTTGGGCTAGCGATCGACCAGAGAGCCTCGGATTCCGGGGACAGCACACACCAGCAGCCAGCAGGACATGTCCCTCGTCTTCGTCTCGTCACCTGACGGCACGGAGACACGGAACACATTCATGGACAACGCAACGGCATGGCACGTTCGGATGATCGGATCGCATGCAGCCACCACGATGCGTATGAGGAGCTGGGTTTCGACTTCCGAGGATGGCCGTAAGGCCTGCTGGCCGGAGCAGCTCTAAAACGCATTTTGAGGCAATCCATTCATCATGATGATATACTAGCAGTGAGCAACCACCAAAACAAACGTATTGTTTGCTCTATTAGCAGCTAATAGTTTGCAACTGAGATTAGCTTGGTGCCATTTAGATCTACTACTAGCCTAAGGACGAATGTATTGGTGGCCTTGTCTATAATATACTCTTTCTTTTTCCTGAAAAAAAGAAAGGCGCGAGTGCAAAAGTGTTTTTTTAATCTACTAATAGGTTATTAGAACGCCTGCCATTACTTCTAACCTGGCAAATGTGGATACGAGAGACAATATCAAGCATATCGTGTCGTGAGAGAGAGAGGGGCATCATGAAATGTGCGAGAGTATCTCTTGGCTTTCAGCGAGTAAAAAATTAATTCAACTAGTTCCAAGTTAGACCATTCTTAACTGGGCTGGAGGTGGCTAGTGAGGTAATTATTATGTAGGTGTCCAACTAACAATTAGGATCTATTGCTGGGTCTATATGGATACATCGCGGCTAAATTTTAGCAACGATACATCCTACGTCTCAAATAAATCAAATTCTAGAGTTGTTCTAAGTCAGATTATTTTAAATCTGACCAAATTTATAAAAAAGAATATCAACAGCTATCACACCAAATAAGTGCATTATGAAAATACATTTCAAGGTGTATCTAATGATACTAATTTCATGTCATAAATGTTATCACTACTGGAGGCGGGCTCTTTGCCGAGTGCCTTGCCGAGTGCAACACCCGGCAAAAAGCCTCCGTCGAATCCCCTTCCGGTAAAGGCTGCTTTGCCGAGTGCCAAATTTTAGGCACTCAGCAAAGGCTTTGTTGAGTGCCGTGCGGGCACTCGGCAAAGATTTGACGCTGTCGGCCGACGGCCGACGCTGTCTAATTTTTTGCCGAATACAACAGCCCCGGCACTCGACAAAGAAATCTGTTTTTTTTAACGTCTTTGCCGAGTGCCACAACACCGGCACTCGGCAAAGGGTGTTTTTTATTTTTATTTTTTAAATTTCTTTGCCGAGTGCAATGACCATTGCACTCGGCAAAGCCACCTCTAAATTTCTTTTTTTTGTTTTTTTCCAATTAAACAACAATGCATATATATATAATAGAAACCACAATTCAATAGCAATAAATTACAAACCACATTTATATATTACAAACGACCAAATTTGTCCGAAATTCACAATTTATTACAAACCACAAGTTCATAGTCCACAAGTTCACAAGTTCGATATATAGTAACTACTCTGCAAGCGGCTCACGGCGACTGCGCCCTAGCGTGCGATCCCGGTAAGCATGAGCACAGAAAGTAAAACATACTCACCGGAGTAGACTGTGGTGGTGGCTGTGGTGCAAGCAGGTGTAGTGGGATCTGCCAACCTTGTTGCTCCCCAAGTTGTTGCACGAACCTGAGCAAACCTTCTTGCTGGGCCTCAACAGCTTGTAGCCTCTGACGCTCGGCCTCCCGCTCGGCCCACTCAGCCGCCCGCTCAGCTTCCTGGGCCTCCTGCTGGGCCCGAAGTTGCTGCAGCTCGGCCTGCAACATTTGACCCTAATTTTTCAATATTGCAGAGCTAAGGAATGTAAAAGTCAAAGAATGACGAATGAAACTGGAATACTTACCTGGAGTGCCGCCACCGCTGTCGGCCGTTGGCTTATGGGCATGCTAGAGCTCGTGCTCGCTGCTCGGAGGCGGTTCAGAGGAGGAGTAGAGCCCTTGTTGAGGACACCGTCGCCAAGCCAGAACCGCCCATGCTTCTTGCCTCCCCCCACCCGCATCACGATCTCAGGATCAAGGCGCTCCTCGGTCCTCGGATCGTAGGCCGGCCCGTGGACTGACCTTGCCGCCTCCGTGTAAGAAGTGAGGCGGGTGTGGACGCTGGAGTTGGTGTACGCCTCTAGGCCCGCATCCGGGTTGTACTAGATGTTGGACCTTGTCGGGCCCATGTGGGCCAGAGCATATGCCGTGAGTTGGCCAATTGGCTGGCCACCGTGCGCCGCCGACTGCGAGAAAGACAACAACATGTGGTTAGAAATCATGCAGAATTGAGCGCGGCTAGATTAGACAAATGGTGCAGACTTACATATGTCTTTGCATACTTGCTGAGGCTGGCGCTGCCCTGATGGTGAGGGGCACCTAGCATCAGCGCTCGCTGGTCGCTTTTCTCCTGGTGCTCCTTCTGCCTGTCCGCATCCAGCCATTTGTCCACTATAGCAGCCCAGCAATCGGGGTGGGTGGCGCACCAGCTTGGAATCGCCTACAAGCCATCAGAAGATCAAATTAGGCATAGTTAATCTCAAAATAAATCAACAGGAGATGTTTTCTATTTACCTGTAGGTACTGCTCCCTTGTCAGAATCGTTGTCTGTCTCCTCGCCTGTGTTTTGTTGATTCTTCTCTTACGGTAGGTGGCGTTGTAGTCAACTTGCGCCTGGAGGCGGGCCTCGTAATACAAGTCCAAGACACGCCTTTTACAGGAAGCGTAAGCCACCTGATACACCCTTGCCTCCTGGCCCGGCTGGAATCTGAAGAAGTCCTGCATAAAGACACGAGGTATCCATTATTTTATTTGAAGAATGTCCAATGAATGCAATGAATTGAGGCTTACCCACAACTCCGAAATCACCCGATCCGCCAAGTTTCTGTGCGGAGCATCGGTGCGACGAGGGCATAGTGGTCGAACGAGGGTACCTCTGGGTCCTCATCCTCTGACGTCCACACCAGGCTAGGGAAGTGTTCCCTGCATAGAAGTCCCAGGATCCCATTGACATTGCGAGCCAGGACCCCCTCCTCCACAAGCATCCAGTTCCTGCACAAGTGATCCCATTGACATTAGCTCTTATTATGATTTTTCAACATATCAATTGAAGAACATATGAAGTTACTTACTTATCCCCCTTGGGTGCAATCAGTGGGCGGCGTTCGGGTGCAATCGGTCGCTTCGGGAGCTGGCTCGGACCTCGCAAGTAGGGTTTCGAGGCTGAAGAGGAAGTCAAACCCCCTCCCCCCTCCTCGGACGTGTGCGGAACCCCCTCCTCAGACGCGTGCGGAACGGCATCGTCGTACATCTGCGGACCCGCATCCTCGCCCACCGTGGGCAGAGGGACGTCGTCGTCCCTAGAAGTGCGCGAGGAGCCAAGGTCATGGTCAGTCAACGGCTCCCGCCTAGGCCTGCCCCTCGACCTCCTCTACCTCTCTAACGTCTCCGCCTCTGTGTCCTCAGCCGGTGGCGTGTCCCTCAGTCTCGAGTAAGTCGGCTGACACCTCCTAGTGGGCCCCATCACCTGCAATTAAAAAGAATAAACCAATATTAGTACAGATAAATGAGAAGTACTTAGCAAGGGATGCAAAATAAAGAAAATATAATTACAAAATAACATAGTATTACATGTATTTCTAATATTCTTCATGATCAGGATTATCTGGACGATAGGTATCGTCATCACTATCAAGAGCCTCCAAATCATCAACAGCCTCATCCTCATCCCTATCATTGTCAAGTACAATTCCGTCAAGCATTTTCAAGTCTCTCGGATCATGCACCTCATCTGTAGCTTCCTCGTCAACAACCCATTCCTCGTCTACTTCCATTTCAATCTCTCCGGATAAGTCTATCTCAAGCATCCCTGGTAGCCCCTCGTCTTGTTGATAGAACTCCCCGTCATGCGTGGGTGGGTTCAAGTTGTAATCATCATTGTTTGGGGGAGGACATTTACCATATGGTGATACCTTGTGCACAATATACCAACCCTGAAGACATGGGTCAGTTTTGCAAGCATATGGACAATAATAAACTTGCCTGGCTTGTTGAGCCACAATATAGACATCAATTCCTGGATAGAAGGAATCCTGTCTAGTTTCGACTATCCCAAATTTAGGGGACTTTTTCGATACTACAGGATCAAGCCACTGGCATTTGAATATGACTAGCTTAGGTGCTTTTTCACCATGGAATTCGAGCTCGTATATTTCTTCAACTGTGCCATAATAGTCCTCCTGCTCCTCGTCGGGCGTAACTACTCCGGGCTAAATACTTCGGTATTGGTGGTCCTTGGATTGGGCCGACTCTTCTCGTAGCTTGTTGTGTAAAAGCGATATCCATTCACGTCATAAGCGTTAAATGACGAGACCTTATAGTCAAAGCCTCTGGCCACTTGTCGTAATTCGACACTTATAGACAAATCACTTTGGCACTGCAAGCTCAAGCAGGAGAGAAATGAAATTAGGCAACTAGGAACGCCAAAATTGAAACGACCTAAGTTGGTTAGAAGGTACCTTTCTTTGGAACCATGTAATGAAATCAGGCGAACCATGTTGAAGAAGGCCCTCTCGTTCATGGTCAGAAGGTGGCCTTGAAAGATGCCAATATTGATCAAAAAATTCCCTGCACCGACAAGCAACAAGATTGTTGGATGCAGAAAATTTACGGAGTGTGTAACAAGTTCGTTGAGAACTTACCCCTGATACTTGTCGACTTCGTCAAGGTTAGTCAACACGTAGAGCATGATCTTGCGCCACTCTTCATTGGTCAGCCTCTTTTTGGCCGCTCCACTTGATCTCCCGCGTTGCCCTTTGAATAGGCTGAGGGTCGATTCATTTTCGTCCTCGTTGTAACGAGGGGGTGGGTTATGCACGCTAGGAAGCTTCTCACTATAGTACAATGTTGTGAAGTTTGACACCTCCTCACGAATGAATGCCTCTGCTATGGAAATCTCAATCCTACCTTTGTTTCCACATTTCTGACGAACAGTCTTTAGACATCCCTCGATTGGATAGCACCAACGGTTCTGCATGCCCCCCCCCATTCGTACCTCGTTCGGGAGGTGCAAAATCAAATGCTGCATCGACAAGAAAAAGCCAGGTGGAAAGATCTTCTCCAACTTACAGAGCAACTCGGGTGCCGTTTTTTCCAACTCCTTAACCACTTTCAGAGATATCTCCTTGGCACAAAGCTGGCGGAAGAAAAAGCTCAGCTCTGCCAGCACCTTCCAGACATGCTCAGGGACGTAGCCTCGAACCATCGATGGAAGAAGCCGCTCAATCCATATGTGGAAGTCATGACTCTTCATCCCTAAGACTCGGCCAGTATCTGGGTTCGCTCCCCTCCTCAGATTCGCTGCAAACCCATCAGGGAAACTTAACGTCTGCATCCATTGTATCACTTCCGTCCTGTGCTTCTTTTCCAAGACGTAATCGGCCTTAGGCCTTTTCCATGGTGTGCCTTCTCTTGGAGGTAGCATCTGTAGCTTTGGTTTGTCGCATAGTGTTGCCATGTCTACTCTGGCCTTAGGGTTGTCCTTTGTCTTGTTAGAAATGTCTATGAGTGTTGCCCAAAGTGCTTTGGTGACATTTTTCTCAGTGTGCATTACATCTATGTTATGTGGAAGGAGAAGGTCATCAAAATAGGGAAGCCTCTCCAATCCCGACTTATAAGTCCACATATGTTCCACACCATAGCCCACAAAGCGATCTTTGTTTGGATTATCTTTCTTTGGATTAACTTTCTTTCTTTTACCCTTCTTTGGATTATCTTTCTACGCCGGGAGCATAAGAGCATCTATCTGAGCATGAACCTAGGCACTAGTCATCTTCTGAGGTGTAGGGTCGGTCACCGTGACACCTTTCGTGAAGTTCTTGCGGTCTTCTCTGAATGCATGGTCAAGAGGGAGGAACCGTTGATGCTTGTCGAATAACGAGAACTTCCCACCCTTCTTCAACCAAATGAACTGTAGAGCTGCCTTGCATACCGGGCATGAAAACTTCCCGTGGACACACCAGCCAGTGAATATCCCATATGCCAGGAAGTCATGCATGGAGCACTGGTACCAAACATACATTATGAAGTTCTTCTTTGTAGCTCGGTCGTAAGTCCATACGCCTTCATTCCAAGCCTTGATCAATTCATCATAAACAGGCTGCATGTACACACCCATTTTGTTTCCCGGGTGTCCAGGAATTATCAACGTCAAGAATATGTTTTGCCGTTGAAGTAGGGCCCCCGAGGGGAGATTGAGGGGAATAGCGAACACGGGCCAACAAGTGTATGGGGCCGACTTCATTCCATAAGGATTGAACCCATCCGTTGCTAGCGCAACACGTACATTACGGGCCTCTTCATCTTTGCCACGATGGTTGCCATTAAAACTTTTCCATGCTTCACCATCTGCTAGATGTACCATCTTGTCAGGATTGTATCGAACGTCATTCTTGTGCCATGTCATCTGTTTCGCGGACTCCTCGGACATGAATAGCCGTTGGAGCCTCGGTATGATTGGAAGGTGTCTTAGGACTTTCATGGGGATGTCCTCATTCTGCTCCTTCTTTCCATCACCTTTGTCTACCTCCACATACCTAGATGATTTACGCTTTGGACAGTACTTTGCATCCTTGTGTTCTTCCCTAAATAAGACGCACCCCTTCGGACAACAATGTATCTACTCATACGGCATCTTCAGTGCCCGAAGGAGTCTCGTTGACTCGTACAAGCTGCTCAGCAGATGATGACCCTCCGGAAGCAGCCCCCAATAATTGCCATCATAGCATCGAAGCAGGCTCGAGTCATGTTGTGCTGGTACTTCAACCCTAGTAGGCGGCCAATGACATCCAGTTGAGAAACCGTTGTCTTCTCATCTAGGACCTTCTGTGCCAAATCCAACATGGCCAAGAACGCCTTAGCGCTTGGCTCTGGCTCCTCCTCCTCGTCCTCCTGCTTGTCCTCCATAGGCCTTTCAGCAAACGTCGCATCCTCATAGTCACCTAACCATCCTGGTACCCCACCATCACCGTCAAATGCCTCCAAGCGTCGCCTCACGGCCTCCTCTCTAGAACGATAGGCTTCACCATGGGACACCCACCGGGTATAGTTTGGCATAAATCCACACTTGCAAAGATGCTGCACCATGACTTCCCTTGTTTTTCTTTTCTTGTTTTCACATTGGCTGCATGGACAGAACATGTCTCTCGCTCCCTTAGCTGCCTTAAATGCATGGTCCAAGAATTTCTCGGTCTTATCCATCCATTCACGGGTGATTTGAGCCTGACTTGGATGTCCCATGTACATCCACTCACGGTTATCCATCCTTTAGCATATACACATAACGGAGTAATATAACCATCAGTTGCATCTGCACATCGTGCCTACTGTCTAATAGGTGAGGATAGGTCCTAATCTCACCCGCGGATGCGTAGGTGAGGTTAGTTTCCATGCTCTACTCCGATCTGAGACAGAATTTCGGCAGCACCTCACCGCTGTTCTCCCGATACATGTCCTGGAAGGGAGAGTGTGTATCCGGAGAACAACAGTGAGGTGGTGCCAAAACTCCATCTCGGATCCGAGCAGAACATGGAAACTAACCCATCTACGCATCTTCGGGCTGTCCAAAAAACTTGGAAAATTCAAAACAGATACGGTCATAGATATGCAGAGATCCGCATACCTCCAACCGTATATATTTCGGACGGGAGACGCCTAACTGGGCTACACCGATCTATGTACTGCAACGGTAAGGAAGAGAGCTCAATTATACCTAGGGTGGCGGTGGAGACAGGCTAGCGGCGCAGTGGCGAGTCGGTGCAGTGGCGAGTCGGCGCTGTGCAGGCAGGACCGCAACGCCGACGAAGACGATTAGGGTGCCGAGGTGCTCCGAGTCCCCTCCGACAGGTCCTGCTCTGCAAAAGAAGAAAAACATCACTAAAAGTTGAAAATTTTGGCAGAACCTCCCCTACACGGGGAGGTTTCCAAAACCTGCAAGAAAAACCGTCGGCACGATGGCCGACGTCCACATTTGGGGCACGATGGCCAACACAACCACAAACCTGGCACGAAGGCCGTCAACGACATAAACGGCGCGATGGCCGACAACCCTACGGCTTTACCTTCTCCTCCGTGAGGCGGGATGACGGCGTGGGACGAGCAGGCGTGGGCGGCGTGGGACGAACGTTCGTCCCCTCCACATCGGCTTCCTCCCCTTCTCCCCTTCTCCTCCTCCTTCTTCCTCCTCCTTCTTCCTTTTTCTTCTCCTTCTTCCTCCTCCTTTTTCTTCCTTCTTCTTCTTCCTTCTTCTTCTCCTTCTTCCTCCTCCTTTTTCTTCCTTCTTCTTCTTCCTTCTTCCTTCTTCTTCCTCCTTCCTCTTCCTGCTACCTTCTTCCTCCTTCCCCAGGGCCACGGCCAGGCTCACCAGAGATCGCTTGCCTTGGGCGGGGCAAAGGCGGCGGGGCGGCGGCAGGCTTCTTGGGCGAAAGCAGCCAGTATGTTCGGAACCGATGGCCGAGGCCGACCGGGGGGCGGGCGGGAGCGAGCGGGCGAGGGCGGGGCAGGGCGTAGCGGCGTAGCGCGCGGCCGGGCGCTTGATCTGGTGGCCGTGGCCGGCCAGGGTGGGAGGCGGCCCGGATCACATGTGGAGATGTCTAGGTTTTAGGCATCTAACGTCGTAACTTGCTCGAAACTTTCTTAATTTTTTACCATAGACTCTACATGCGATAACACGACGCCCCGACAAGTTTCGTCATTTTCGGACTTTGTTCGGATTTTATATAATTTAAATACACTTTTCCCGCAGGTACCTCGTCATGTTACGTCAACAAGATGCTCTAAATTTCATGTGAGTTCCTGGATACGGTCTCAACATACACCAAATATCATGAATATCATTTTTTGAACGACCAAATTCGATTATTTCATGCACATGCAGTTCAAATTTGAAATATTCCATAAAATTCAACGAAACAAAAAAAACTAACAAAATATAGCAAAAAAAGTCAAAATTGTCCCAAATTTGAACATGGAGTTTTAAATAACGTGGGAAGGCCTCACAAAAAAAATGGGTCAAAAAAAACCAAAAAAATATATTTTTTTGAGTGCGTACGGCACTCGGCAGAAAGAGGGCATTTGCCGAAAGTGCCGGGACCGAGTGCGGGGCCTTGGCACTCGGCAAAGGCCCTCTTTGCCGAAAGTGCCGAGGCCGGCACTAAGAAAAAATTTTCTTAAAAAATTTGACGGCGTGGGCGGGCTCGGCCGTCAAGTGCTATTTTTTTTACGAGTGTTGCACTCGGCAAAGAGGGATTTTGCCGAGTGCCGCCCTTTGCCGAGTGCCGGGCACTCGGCAAAGCCACTCTTTGCCGAGTGCTAGACTTTGCCGAGTGCCACCCGGTCCGACACTCGGCAAAGAGTGGCTTCGCCGAGTGCCCGATTTTTAGCACTCAGCAAAACTGCCGTAGTGTATGTTGGTATTTTTTTATAAATTCAATCAAGTTTACAAAATAAATGACTTAGGATAACTCTAAAAGTTAATTTATTTTAGAACAGATTATTAGCCCCATGGATCGAATGGGGTCTAAGTACCGCTAAAAACAACAGTTAGATATTTTCAAACACGGCAGATGGGGGCAACTGCATCCAACAAGGGAAGGACCAAATGTGAACCAGTCACCAGCTAGTCCAACTCTCTCTGCCTGCGTGGCGCACTCAACGAACAGAATTGAAGGGGCGGCCGGCCGGGCGAGACACCAAATGTGACAAAACCGCAGACTCTTTTGCATGCATCCATATGATCCATCATATCGGTCTCTATATATCATATAGGACTAGTACGTAGTTATATTAATTTACAACACGACGACTTAATCATGAGATGGATCAGTTGGGTGGATGCCGTTACGTTTGCTGCGTGATATGCTCCCCGATCGAACTGTGTATACACTGATCATGCATAATGACTTATTCGATCAGTGCCCTGTTCGCTTGGCTGATAAGCCATGGCTGAAAATATTGTTGACTGATTTGCTGTGAGAAAAAAATATTGTTCGTTAGCTAAAAAAGTACGGCTTATAGGCTCCATTCGCTTCGCTGAAAAAATAAGTCGAAACAATGTTCTGTCTGATTTATTGTGAGAGAAAAATACTATTCTAGCTAAAAAAACACAAACTACAAAAGATAAATTATAAGAGAAGTGAACAGGACCATAAGCCAAACGAACAGGGCTTAGATCCCGTCCCGTGCAGTGCAGTCCAAGCATGCATGTGTAGAGATAGCTATAGGCCAACCAATGATAATCCCGCCACGCTTAGCGAATCAGCAGCCTTCGCGCGCTAGCTTATCAGCGAGGGCGGCAAACACGGTCGATCCATGCATGCATCATCATGTAATCCACCAACCCGACCGAGGACCGGCTAATAATCTGCATGCACCGGCGCGCCCCCTACTTCCTAAATTAATGGCGCCACATGACTATCATCATTGTTTATATACTATTGTATACTATACTATTATAAAAAAACGATATCAAATATATAGAAAAAAATATTTTTTAGAATTACACGGTACAACGTAGACACTCACAACATGCACGCAAACCTTACCCTTATGAGCACCTCCGAAGGACTGAGCCGACAGATCTCGAGATTCACAAAGTCACGACAGACGCCTCGCTGTCGACGGGGACGTCTCCTACCACTGAAAGGATAACATCGTTAAATCCTGGAACAAATCCAGAAAAATACGAGCAACCATGCCAAGTCGAGAACTTAAACCCGGATGGACAGGTTCCACTACAAGAAGCCTAGCCAACTGATCTAGATATGTGTTTTCTTTCCAACCGCTATATTATGATATTATGACGTGTCAAATCTGATCTCTTTATCGAAGACCGTATATAACTTTAATTTCCAATGAATTATTCAAGTAATATAGACTAACAGTGCGCGCCTATGTGTAATACGTTCTGATTTGTTTCATGTCCATTTCTGTCGTTACCACACTTATCTTACTATTATTTATTTCGACTCTTTTGAAACGGCCATGGTTCACGAGGTGCAAAAAAAACATAAATGTTACAGTATATGAAGAAAAACGATTGGCTCTGAATGTAACCATGCGCTTCTTTTCTACAATGGAAAACTCAAATTTCAGTAGGGCCTAGCTAGCGCCCGGACAACCGGATGGACGCGCGCATCCGGATGCCCGTGTAGCCCACCCCCGTACGCCTTCGCCCCACCTACGAGTGCGCTCTGTCCCGTCTCTGTGCCCGCCGGTCCTTCCCCTGACCCCTCTTCTCTCTCTGACTCTCCATGCGGCCGACACAGGGAGCCGGGATGAGCGGCTGAGGACGAGCATGCCCCAAGCGCGCCCCGACTTGCAGGACCCCGTCCATGGCCCCAACACCTCCGTCTGGCCCCTAACGCCCGTCCGTCGGCCCCCGGCGCACCGAGTGCTCATCCACCCACCCCACCGCCCCCCGCTTGAACAACATAAAATACTTGTAACATGAATGCAACGTAAGACTGAAAACAGATGAAACATTAGGAACATGCTCTTGCAACATGTTTGTGAAAAGCACATGAAACATCCAAAGTAAAACACTTGCAACTTGCAACATGAAACCACTTGCTGCAACATAAGACCGAAATAAAGTGAAACAGTTGGAACATCTTGTTGCAACATATGCAACATTGAGATAAAACAATTGCAACATACGTATGGAAACAGATGAAACATTTTAAACAAATGCTTGCAACATGCCTCTGAAACACTTACAACATATGCAACATCCCTCAATCTACTTTTGCAACATCAAGATAAAATAATTGCAACATATATCTGAAACACCTAAAACACTTGAAACTACATATGCAACATATGAGAGGGGAAGGTCGGGCCGGTCGATTCCGGCCGTCGGGGTCAGAGCCGGTGGCGAGCCGCGGTGCGCGAGCACCAGTGCACCACCAGCACCGCCCACATTCGTGGGTGCCCTTGGCTCGGACGGGAAAGACCTAAGGCGCCATGGCACATGCGTCCCAACAGTCGTGGCGGGGGGGTTGCATGCGTGGATGCGATGGGAGATGGGACGAATGGACGGCGAGAGGAGCAAGCGACATAGGTGCCTAGAACGGGCGCGTGGCGTGGCCAGCAATAAGGCACGGGGCGGTGGGGCACGGCGCAGCGGCCAACTACCGCGCGGTGGGGGAAGGGGCGCGGATGAATGAGCGGCCACGCTGCTACCTTTGGCGCTGGGCGGATAAGGATGAGTGAGTGGGGATTCGTTTTTTTGTTTACGAGAGAGCGACGGAGATGGGGGCCGCTCCTGTGGAGCTGCGTCCGGACTGAAGTCACGACGGACGACCGTGCCTTATCATTATCGATTTCATTACCGCAACAACGAAATTACAAAGAACCAAATACCAGGTTTAAGCAGCGGCATCAATAAAGGACTAAGGGCAGAACGTCGTGGTCGAACCAACGTCTGACAAAAAGCGAACCAAAAATTGAGTTCGATTGCTCCAGCGACGTGGTCAACCCAACGTCTGACAAAACTCGCTTTTGCATGTCCTTCTTTACCGCTCTCGGTGGGATGAAGGCAAGTCCATGGGCCAGCTATATTTTGCAAAAGCCGATTTTGGCTCTGACAAGTAGAGTTCGACTGTTGTAGGGCATGTTTGGTTGCCCAGTCACAACTTGCCACGTCCAACGTTAGGTACGAGCCATATTCGTGACTAGCCACATTCTGTGCTAAATTGAGAGTGTTTGGTCGACAACTAAGGTGTGACAAAAACAATGTGTGAGCTGTTTGGTTTATGGTTATAAATGTTAGGTAAAAAGTTATGGTAACCGTTTGGATGCATCAACATAATGGTCAAAATAATGCATGTCCACTAGTATATTTGATAAAAAATGATAGTATTACCATGTACGGTTTGAATCATATTATGCTAAATCAGATTAGACTAATAAGTAAGAAATAATAGCCTAAACGTAAATTGAGTTGACCTCATTTAAAAAAAGTTCAAACGCATGCTTATCCTTGAGCCATGAAGTGGATAAGTCTTATCCTTGAGCCATGGACCAACCGCCCGCTGCTCTCTCAGATGGCCAGACCAACCTCCCGTCGCCGCTCTTCCAGCCTCCGCACTCGCGCTCCTGGATGCCGTGCTCGTCCTCTCTCTCGCCGCTCGCTCTCCTACCGGCGCCCTCCCGGTCCCGGCCGCCGCTCGCGCTCCTGCTGGCCCATCTGCTCCACGTGCTACTGCCTCAACGTCCTCGCAGGCAAGGGCGACCTCGCGATGGGCTTCGCGTCCTCGCGGCGAAGGCGCTTATTACCGGGTCCGAGCACGTCGTGGTGGGAGGGGCAGGCTGCGCGGGGGCTTGGATTGCGACGTGTCCGTGGCGTAGGAGATGTGGCGGCAGAGCAACTTGTGTCGGAGGCGGAGGAAACGCCCGCCACACATTCGACCGCGAAAGCTGTGGCGAATGCTTCTCGTGGCTGTGGCGAGCCTAACCTCAGTACTCAACCAAACACCAGCTTAAGGCCCCGTTTGGTTCAAAGGATTTTCATGGGAAAAGCCCCGTTTGGTTCAAAGGATTTTCATGGAAAAAGTGAAGGAAACAGAAACGGAGGAAAGGAATGAAAGAAGATCGTTTGGAACGGAGGAAACAACGACCCCCTTCCTTTGGAATACTGTATCTACATGCTGATTTCACAGGACAGAAAGTAGTTGTAGCAAGCCTAACTTGAGGTGTGACAGATTGTGGTGGGCAACCAAACAGCCGCATAGTGTATACGGTTCGCTTGGTTCGATTTACGACCTACACTGGAGCTGCTATGAAACTACTGATGCCCTTCTCGAACGTGCCTCGGGCACGGTTTTCATTAAGCAGGAGAAGAAAGTTTACACGAAATTACAAATAAACGCCATGGTAATCCACCGATTACCAAAGCACAATGGCCCATGAGCATCGAGTGAAATTGATTTACATACTACTATGCTTGCGACGGGAATGACCCCTGGAGACTACATTAGTGTTAGCAAAGACTGGAGGTGCTTGTATCCTGCCTAACACCACTCCTCGGCCTCACCCCAGATCGAGCAAGCCAGACCAACCGCGTCAGTCGAAGCTCCATCAAAAGTGCGCGAGTTCCTCTCCTTCCACAGTCTCCAGCCAACTAGGAAGAAGAGCGAATCGAACCCCTTTCTCGCTGGTTTAACAACGAGCTTTCTGTTGCGCAGCCACCACTCCATGACATCCTCCCCATTGACGAGCACAACATCCAGGAGATGAAGTTTGGCCAGTAGAATGGCCCAGACCTCCCTGCTGTAAACACAACCCAAGATGATATGATCCATACTCTCCGTCAGTTGGTCACAAGTGATGCAGATGCTGGAGTCTTGCAAGCCATGGCGAAACCGCCGTTCTACGGTCCAGCATCTCCTGTGCATTACCAACCAGAAGAAGGCACGAACTCTTGGCGGCGCCGAGGTCTTCCGAATCTCCCTTGCCCCAAGAGTCCTTGCAGCACCAAAGAACATGGCTCCATAAGCCGAGGCCGAAGAGTAGGCTCCATCCGGTGTGAGCCTCCACCGAAACACATCAGGTGTTCCCTGCAAGGGCAGAAATCACCGAACTTGCTGCCACACAAACATGAACTCGTTGATGACCTGAACCGTATGTGCTCCGGTGATGTGGCGCACCCATGCATTACCCGGTAGTGCATCACATACCAGTGCCCCCCGACGCCTTGCTACAACTGCCTGAAAGAGCGCCGGCGCCATTGACTGAATGCTTGTACCATCAATCCAGTTGTCTGTCCAGAAGAAAGTCGATTCCCCGGAGCCAACAAAGGACACTGTGGCAGCCTTGAAAACTGCAGTCACCATCTTTTCTTTTTTTCTATGCAAGCTGGACCAATTTAGTCTTTGATCCACCCGACATTTCCACTCCCATCGGACCCTCAGTGCCACCCCAGCACGCCACAGATCAATGACGCCCAGCCCTCCAAGATCCTTTGGTTTGCAGCATGTTTTCCAAGCTACTTTGCACTTGCCTGCAGTGACCGTCTGCTCGCCACACCAAATGAAAGCGCGTCGCCGCATATCAATTTGCTCAATGGCCCACTGCGAAAGGCACAACGCTATCGACATGTGGATCGGTATTGCCGAGAGCGTGGCTCTGGCTAGTGCTGTCCTCCCAGCCATGTTCAGCAATCTTCCTTTCCATTGTGGTATCCTAGAGGCGACGGAGTCTACCAGGCTCTGCTCAGCGCTCTTCCTCAGCTTGAAAATTGATAGTGGAATACCCAGGTAGCGGCATGGGAAGGCCTCGATCTTGCATAATAAAGTGTCACACACGAGATCTGACTCCTGCTCCGAGCAGCCAATCGAAGTAGCCACACTCTTATCCAAGTTGGAGAACAGACCAGACGCCAGGCCAAAGAGCTCCACTACCCCCTTTAGGACGAGCAGATCATCCAATTTTGGTGTTACAAACATGACGACATCGTCAGCGTACAAGCTAACCCTGAAAGGCAGCGTAGCGACCCTAAGGGTGACAAGAAACCCTGGACATCTAGCCAGCAGATCAGATTGTTGAGAACCTCCATGACGAGCACAAAAAGCATCGGTGACAGTGGATCACCCTGGCGAAGTCCCCTCGCATGGCATATTCTTCTCCCTGGCCTACCATTTAGAAGTATTTTTGTGCTAGCAGTTGGTAGCATGTTGGAGACGTAGTCCCTCCAATGTTGGCCGAAGCCCAAATGCGCCAACACCTCGAGCAAGAAGTTCCATGCAACTGAGTCAAAAGCCTTGGCTATATCAATCTTGAGCAGGACACAGGGAACATGTTTTTCATGAATCGCCTTACAGGAGAGGCGCACAAGCTGGAAATTGTCGTGTATGCAGCGACCTCTGATGAAGGCCGTCTGGTTTGGCTGAACCAAACTGTCCAGCACATGTGCCATCCTTGCTACTAGGCATTTTGTGATCAGTTTGCCAAAACTATGAATGAGACTGATAGGGCGGTAGTCCTTGATCTCCTCGGGCTGATCTTTCTTTCTTAGCAGGATCATATAAGCATCGTTAAGCAAGTTGAAGTTTCTAGTGTCATGAGCCCAGAACGTGTTGAAGGCGTTCAGAATGTCCACCTTGATTATGGGCCAGGCCGTCTTATAGAAGAGGCCTATGAAGCCATCTGGCCCTGGCGACTTGTCATTCGGCATTTCAGAGATCACTGCCCAAATTTCAGCTTTAGCGAAGTGCACCTCCAGGCTGGATAGGTCCACCGATGGCAGCCCAATAACCCCAAGGTCGAATCTCCGGGAGGGAACAAAGATGGTGCCTAGGACTTGGTCATAGTAGTTGTACAGAGCATCAGCCATTCCTTCTTCACTAACAATCACATTGCCATGAACGTGGAGAGACCGTATAAAGTTTCTGTGTTTTCTGTGGCAAGCCATGAGGTGAAAGAACTTGGTGTTTGCATCCCCCTCGGCCAGAAACATCATTCTTGAGCGCTGTCTGGCAATCGTACGCAACAGGGATGCCAAACCGAGCACGCGGACTTTCAGTGACTTACGTAGTTGTGACTCCTGCAAAGAGAGCGACCTGGATTCCTGAGCCACATCTAGACGTACGATTGCCTCCCGGACCAAGGCAAACTGCATCCGCACACTGCCGATCTTCTTATCACTCCAGCTCTTTAGCGCCCGTGCCACATTTCTGAGTTTGTAATCCAGTACATGGAACGGGTCAGCATGCAACAGAGTTGCTGACCAGGCCGACTCCACAACCTCCATGAAACCTGGGAATTTGATCAGTGGGGTTCAAACCGAAACCTCTTTTTTGCCCATCGCACCACATTTGCCATCAGCAGCAGTGGACAGTGATCGGAGCAATCCGTGGAAAGCGCCCGAAGGATATGATTCGGGTGTGCTTGCAACCAGCCTGCAGTGGCGAAGACACGGTCTAGCCATTCTAGAGTCGGCTGGTCCCGCTCACTGGACCAGTTGAACTGCCTGCCGACCAGGTTGAGCTCCTCCATCTCGACGGCATTGATGAATGCCCGGAAACGACGCATACAACGACGGTCGAGGCGATCAATGCTCTTATCCTCTGCTCTGTAAATCATGTTGAAATCCCCACATAGCACCCATGGTCCATCAGCCGTCATCCTGAACTGACGAAATTCGTCTAGGAACTCGACCTTTTCCTGGTCCGCCTGTGGCCCATAGACCACCGTTAGCCACCAGCAGTCCTGCGGTGTTGCTGTGTTGGCCACCTTAGCCGATAAGAAGAAGCGACGTTTATCCACCTGGGAAACCATCCATTGCTCTCGTTGCTAGGCAAATAAGACACCCCCGGCCACATTAGCAGACAGCAGATAGTCATAGTCGAACATAGATCCCAGTATTTCATTAGCCAGTGAGTTACAAATGATGGAGAGCTTAGTCTCCTGCAGACACACCAGAGAAACGCGCTCCTGGTTCACTAGGTCCCTAACGACATTGCGACGGGCACGGCCATTCAGCCCACGCACATTCCCTTGCTAGAGCACTAAGGGAACCAGATAGCGTGGCAAGGGTATCTCCAACCGAACTCCAGCACTAAGGACTATCGTGAGCTCTAGAACTAATAAACTCGAAGGTCTAACACTAACCAAGGGCCCAGAATCTTCTATATACATGGCACATGGCACATGCCTTCGAAAGGTTATGTACTAGCCGGTGTACACTACTACAGAATAAACGATCACTGTCAGCCCAACCACTGTCGGAATTTTAAAACCGACTCTAATAAATGCATCACCGCCGGTTAGTAAGGAAAAAGGCTACCTTTGTCGGATTTTCTAAACAAACCGTGGTGATAGATATTATCACCATCGGTTGGTAATAAAAAGCCGGCGGTAATATCTATCACTATTGGGTTGCATTACCAAAACGGTAGTGATCCGTAGGCGCCGAACCTGAAATTTTTATTCATCCTTGTTTACTCTCACTGGCGTCCATGCACAAATATCTCGATTCCCTGCTCCTCCCACCTCCTAGAGCTCCTCTTCCCAACCTCCCCAAATCCACCCCGCACGCTCCACCCCAATCATGGGTGCAGGCCACCAGGCGCTCCACCAGCACGCTCCACCCCACCATGGGTACGAGGCATTGCAGGCGCCAAGTGACTTGGTCGGGACCCATCGCGGCATGGTCACGAAGGCCACCGCAGCGCCGTGGAAGCAGTCGGGACCATGGCGCAGTCATGAGCGCAAATCCACCCCGCGGCTTCTTCCTCCTGGCACCGGGCGAGTGGCTCACAGGATCCAACCGGCGGCTTCCTCCTAGCACTAGCGAGCGGCTCGGCGCATATCCAACGGCGGCTTCTTCCTGGAGCTGGCGAGCAGCTCGGCGCGCATCCACCCCAGCGGCGGCCCGTCCTCCTGGCCTCCCTCCCTCCCTCCTCTCTCCGTATGGTGTATGAATCAATTTGTGGAATATCAATTTGTGGATGAGTTGATGTGTTGAGCCCTGCTCCATTGTCTGTGATGTACAAATTGATTTGTGGATGGGTTGATTTGTGATGTGTTGAATCCCTCCTCGTTTGTCTGTGATGT
This sequence comes from Miscanthus lutarioriparius, assembly GCA_904845875.1. Classification (NCBI taxonomy): domain Eukaryota; kingdom Viridiplantae; phylum Streptophyta; class Magnoliopsida; order Poales; family Poaceae; genus Miscanthus; species Miscanthus lutarioriparius. The sequence goes on from CAJGYO010000252.1 coordinate 86,811, forward strand.
ATGAATTATTTCTAGGAACCAGCAGTATTTCCTTGTTCTGTAGTAGTGATGCTTGTTGGATTGCTTTTTTTTGTTTTTCTAAACGTTATCACTGCCGGGTGAAGTACCGCCATGAGAGCGGCCGAGCATCATCTTAGGTATGCAGATCGGTTCAAAATCCGACAAATGAAGTGGGATTTTGAACCGGCATGATGATGTTGAAAACAGGGGTAGTGATAGGAGCACCGGATGATAAACAAGCTAAGTAATATTATATATAAAATTTAGTTCGATTATTTTTTTTCAAAAAGCTTGGTTATAATATTATGGAAGCATAAGGCTCACTAGTGCGAGGTGGGTTTCAGTCCCGGTGGGAAACCCCTCTAGTCCGGTGTCCTAACCGGGGACCGAGGCTCGGCTTTAGTCCGGTCCCTCATCCGGGATTGATTTGGGACTTCTAGTCCGGTTGGTAATACCAACTGGAATAAAGGCGGCTCCGGCCCTAGCCCTAGGCGCCGCCACGTATTACACCTCAATCCCGGTTGGTTATACCAACCAGACTGAATGTCTCTTTTTTTCTTTTCTTTTCTTCGCTTCTTTGCATTGATTATTGTACGCATATATTAAGAGTGAAACTAATTAAGTAAGATGTTATATATTACAATGATCATCCATCCCACAATTAAATTCCATACAAACCATAATAAATTTAAACCAAGTCATTACACACGACATGTCCAAGTACTCCCCAAAGTTCATACAAACATAGTATGTCACCACTACAACCTAATGAAGTTGATTTTCTCGTATTTTCAATTCGGTGAAGTATAGGTCATCGATGTGGTATCTAAAAATATCATTGATGAAGACCAACGCATTAACTAGTGCACTTTCCCTTGCTTCACAACTACGAGCACAAGGTCTACTAACGACGTTTAATGGTGCTCGAGAAGTCGGTGGGTCTCCCCTCTTAGTCGCAAGCAGCTTTGCCTGAAATCCTTCTGTAGTGAGTGTTGGCCATTCCAGAGCATATTTTCAATCATAACCCAATTGATACATTGTCTGGTTTAGAATGGCTTCAAAACTACACCCTTTGTAGGTTAAGTCATAGTCCTCAACATGTAAGTGTTGGCAGAAAAAAAAAGTTATGAGAACTAAGCTTTGCAACATATAACAACAAATTAGATATAAGCTATGAGTTCGACTTTGACTTTACCACATCATTTCGGTTGTTCCGAGCAATGCTTGCACAAAAGCCCTCAACATCATGACGCATGTCTGCATTTATAGCTTGTATCAACACGGAGGATAGTGTAGGCAAGGTGTACCCCATATTCGCAAGCTTAGTTACACATGCAATTACATCATATTTTTGTGCAACAATATGCAGGGGTGCCTTTATTCCCATCTCTGAGATTTGTACAATACTTCTACCCCTCCCAGCGGCGATGGAAAAGCCAATTCGACATTGGATTAATGGACCATTATCTACATGAAAGGTCTCAACCACTTCCTAAACCCTAAATTTGAGAGTCTCTTTAAGCTAAATGATTGGGTCAATTACCTATGGTACATTTAAGAATCACATATATACATATCAGAAAATATATTTATACAAGCGTATTTGACACATTAATTTATTGAAAACATATAGATTTGCTTACTATGCTTGGATGATCAAACGGTACACCCGACAACACTGGATTGAATCCCATCTAGGTTACATAGCCGCTGAAACCTATGACTTCCGATGGAGGGAGACGACGTCCAACCATCTCTTCTCACTAAAGTCAATATATCAAAAATCATATCACTCGAGACAATATTTTTTATACACGAAAATACATATCACTAATGTCAATTTTTTTTCATAAGTCTACAAATATCAAAATTCACATCACTAAACCCTATATATCAAAATTCAAATCACTGTAGTCAATATTTATCATATACCAAAATGCATAAACACTAAAGTTACTATATCAAAATTCATATACATATTGTTTATATATATATATATATGTCACTGAAGTCAATTTTTTATAAGTATATATATATATATCAAAATTCGCATCAATAAACCTTATATACCAAAATTCATATCACTAAAGTCAATATATCAAAATGCATAACACGTCAATATATCAAAATTCATATATGTATATCACTGAGGTCAATTTTTTTTATAAGTCTATATATACCAAAATTCACATCAATAAACCCTATGTATCAAAATTCAGTATTTTCCCAAGCCTGGTGTCGGTGTTTCGGACCGGGGGGTCCTCAACCAACCAGTAAATACGAACTGCGTGCCCCTAATCCCGGATGGTGATGCAAAAAGACACAAGGTTTATACTGGTTCAGGCAATCGGTGCCCTACGTCCAGTCGGAGAGATCGATCTTGTATTCCTTGCACCGGAGTGCTTGCAGTAGGGGGTAACAAGCTGGGCGAGAGAGGGAGCTGGTCCTAGGTCTCGGCGTGGAGCAGTGCGGGCTGCTTGAGTCGTTGCTCTCAGGCAGCGTGGGAGCGTGGTTCTATCGTATGTCCTTCCCTTTCTTCTCTCCTGAGCTATCCCTGGCCGCTTCCTTTTATAACCGCAAGGAAGGAGCCAGGAGTACATGGGTGAGCTACGCGTGGAGCCCATCGTAGTTTAGTCTCAGAAAGCCGCATGGCGCTGGGAATGGAGATCGGTACTTGCTGGCGCGCAACGTCTTTGCCAGTTTGGAGTTGTTGAGGTCGTGGGTGTCCTTGTTGATGTCTAGTCAGTAAGGCCTCCACGGCCGGAGACATGCCATGCCTGGTTGGCTCTTGTCCTAGTGGAGTGCCGAGGCTCAGCTGAGTCTTGGAGCTGATCGTGCCGAGGGCCTCGGAGGTGACACGTAATGCTGCGGGGTCTCGGTGGTACTGTGTCGTACCCGGTTCGGTGGAAAAGTGTGGAATGGGCGTCCTTGCGAGGCGCTGTAGTCTCTGCACCGCCGTGAGGGGATGGTAAAAAGGTGATTTGACCGTCGTCCCATCGCCCCTTTTGCATACCCTGCCAATCGTGGCTGACGTAGGCGTAACTAGGGGTACTTACACGGATGGGACGGCCCGCCAGAGGGGCAATCGAGGCGGAGGCAACGAGAATGCGGGACGAGCTCGGCCTCGGCCGAGGCGGAGAAGGAGTGGCGCGCGCCCGAGGCCTTTAAGGGGTCTCGGATGAGGTAGAGGCGAAAGCAGTTGGGCCCTCCTGGCATTTCCGAGACTACTGAGGACATGGACTCGACCTTCCATGCCGCTTTGTCCTTGGCGCAGGGGTTAGGTAGCACAGGCGAGTATAAGTGTCGATGAGGAACACAGTGGTGAGTATAGTGGCGTGTAACCCCTCATCGCCGGTCCACATCTGCCAGCTTGTTACGCTTCCTGACTGCACTGCAAGCGGCCGGCGTTTATGGAGTGGTTGGCGCATTTAATCTGGACGTGATGTTTTGCCAGAGGAGTTCGGTCGAGACGGAGGTTACGATACGTTCAACGAGCCCGGCCTCGAGCGAATCGGGAGAATTGAGATCCGTCCGAGGCCTTTCGGAAGTAGGCCTCGGCGAGAGGGCGGGCGGGGACTTTTTGGCATGTTTCGCATGAGGCCTCGGCGCAAGGCCTCGGCGAATCGGAGAATTTCTCTTGAGACCTTGCAGTAGTCTTTTGGCTTTGGTTTTAGCAAGGCTTAAGCAATATTTTGGATCTTGCTTAGGTACCCCTTCTTGTGGTATCCGACACACTGTTTCACACACAGCACAAAGGGATGACAAGGGGTTGGCAACGAGTATTACCACCTAGCGGCAGACGAAGGTCGAGGCCGAGGCTCGAGACAGAAGAAGGCGTGGCGGAGACGATGTCGAGGCTGGAGACGAAGGCGGCGGGAGATGAGGGCGAGGGCGGAGGCGTGAAAGGCGTTGGCGAAGACAAGGAGGCGATGGAGCTGCCACACGCACGGAGAGGAGGACGAGGCGCCGTGTGTGCCAAGCCGAGGACGAGGCGAGCCGGGCCGGCCGGAAGGACGAGGCGCCACCGCACGCGTCGGGGAGACAAGGACAAAGGCCCGCCCGTGACGCGCCAGAGAAGAGCGCCATGAGCACCGGGCCGAGGACGAGGATGTTGGCCGGCCGACGGAGGACGAGGACGTGGGCGCCATCATGCACGCTTGGAGCCGAGGGCGAGGACGGCGGACCCGCTACACGAGTCGGAGAAGAGGGCAAGGTCGGACGGGCAAGACAGTGGGGTGGCGACGCTGGATTGGCGGCTTGAAAGGAGAAAGAAGAAGAGAAGACACGTATATGTAGGATTGATACCTTTAGTCTCGGTTGGGCCACCAACTCGAACTAAAAACCTCTAGTCCCGGTTGGTAGCCCAACCGGGACTAAAAGCCAAATTTTACAGCAGCAGAAAACTGCTGCCTACCCGGCAGTTTGGTTCCCGCCCATGCAAACGATTTATAACATATCCTCTAATATAAATAGGCTAAAATTAGAAATTACATAGTAAAAAATATAGCTCAAAAATTGTGATTCAAATTTGCTTTCATATACAATTTATAATGTTTTTTGTTCCGATGCTTTAAATGTTTAATAACATATGCTATAAATTATAATAACAATTTAAAAATTCAAATTTCAAATCTCGTAAATTCAAACATAGTTTTTCTTTGACAAGATGATTTCAAATGAAAAAAGTTATCAACTACAAAGTTGCATAACTTTTGAGATATACATCTTTCGTTTTTGTCATTTCTCCATCTCGAGGACATTTAAAAATTCAAATTTCAAATTTTGAAATTCAAATATAGTTTTTTGACAAAATGATTTCAAATCAAAAAGTTATCAACTATAAAATTGTGTAATTTTTCGAGATCTACAACTTTTATTTTGTTAATTTCTTCATCCGACAAAGTGGTACTGCACATTGTTCACAAATTTACATATAAGATAGATGTAAATTTGTGAATAATGTAGACTACGACTTTGTGGGATGAAGAAATGACCAAAACAATAATAAAGATCTTAGAGAACCTTATAATCCATACAAATATAATTATGATGTCCATACAAATAAACCTAATGAAACATAATTAACTTGCATACAAACATAATTAAAATATCCATACAAATAAACCTAATTAAAGTATAAAACCATTCAAATAAACCTGATTAAACATAACATTACGAATAAACCTAACTAACACATGGATCCTACAAACCGGCTGTAACCCTAGTCTGTCTGCACTGTCAGTAGTGTATGTCTCGGATTGTGTAACCACGGTCATTGTCTATGTAATGCAAGGCCCGCACTACAACACTCTCCATTGCCTCACAACGCCGAGGACATGGCATTCCATAGATGTAGCTTTCATGTGACGGACTATCGATGGCCCGATTCGCCTAAATCTCACGCATAATATTGGATGCCAATCTGCCAGTCCTCGGCCCATCGTTTCCACGAAGTCCTAGGGTGACACCGGCCGCTTGAGGACTTCTTTGCGAGAATGGGCTGCAAGCCACATGTTGCATAGGTGAAATCATAGAGCAATACCTATAAGCGGACAAACAAAAAATATCATGAAGCGCTCATATAATAATAAGAATAAATAAGCATTCCTCTCATATCATACACGACGTACCACATCCCAATAGTTGAATGTCGCATGCCTCTCGCTTACTCGCGGCACATCCAGACTATGCTCACGTAGAGCTTCTATCATCAAGGACGAGAAATCAGGCAAACGTTAGCCAATTCACTCAATTGCCCGCAAAGCAACCACGACATTGATCCAGGCACCTATCTTGATCGGCCACCGCTGCCCGCCCGATCCGCGCGATGTCTGGCGCACCTCATTATTGTACCTAATGGGGATGTCGAAGGCGAGACTGTACGTCCATAACTCGCCTCCTTCATCATTCACGACCTCACTTGTCGTCGTCTCGAAGACATCCCACACCCCGAGCAGCCATGGTGCTGCTTCCAGCCATTTGATCGGTTTTATAGTCTGTGACATATGCAACAATCATATTATGAATGAATGTATATATGCAAAAATTATATTAGCACGTAAAACTTAAAATATTCCATACTATTGATGGATGCAGGTAACGCTGAACGGCCCTATCCGGCGATGGCGTGAATGGAAGATCGCCTGGTGGAAACTCAGGTTCCCGTAATAGGAAAGTCCGCCACCATTCATCGTTACTAAAATAACCGAAAAAAACAACCCAATAAATATAAAACCCACATATAAATATACCATGCAACAATATATATTAGAGAAACATATAAACAATAAATCATCAAGATATATATATATATATATATATATATATATATATATATATATATATGTCAAGTAAACTTAAACATTTTGCACATAATTTTGTTAAACGATTATTAACTCTCATCAACAAATAATGTTGCTAACAAAGATTAAAAAACAATAAATGTTTAAGGTTATGTAGAAATGATGTATAAATAAAAATAAAATCCATCATTATTGTTCCTAATCTTAAAAACCACATATTTGAATATTTATATGCTTATTACTAAAGCATGAAACGATCTACATTATTAGCAATGAAAGATTAGAAGAAGAAGTTGCTAACCTTTAGAAGATTGAAGATGAAGCCGGCGGCCGAGAGCAAGAACTTGCTCCCCCAAGCAAGAACACGGATGAACAATAAGCAAAGACCAAGATTTGACTGGTATATCTCGGGCTGGTGGGCACAATGGAAACGGGTATATATATGTGGATATCTTTAGTCTCGGTTGGTGGAGCCTACCGGGATTAAAGGATCAACCTATAGTCCCGGTTGGAGCCAAAACCCGGGATACTAGGCCATCCGAACCTTTGGTCCCGGTTGATGGTTCCAACTGAATTTAAAAGCAACATTTACTCCCGGTTTAAATCACAGACCGGGACTAAATGTCCCTGCTGCAAATGCTTGCTGCACTATCCATTAGGCAGATGATTCTAGTCCCGGTTGGTGGTTCTAACTGGGACTAAATCTCCTATTACTCCCGGGCCAAATTTTGATTGGGACTAAAGCCAAAAACCGAAAGTCTGTACTGGTGGCTATATATATGGGTTATTATCTAGGACCGATCATCAGCCTGTTCGCTTAGTCGTATTCGGCTTATAAGCTATGGCTTATCAGCCAACGAACAATATTTTTGTCTCACCCCAAATCAGCCAACAGTACTTTCAGCCATGGCTTATAAATCAAACGAGCCCAAACGAACATGTGCATATATACCGAGGTCGGCAACGGGTCAATCGTGCGTATTAATTCATTTTTAGCCACGCACGTTAAGTGCGACAAGTCATAATAATTAAGCTCCATCATAATTCTGGAGCATTCCATCAGATGAGTCTGTGGCTTGTAGGTTTCTACAAGTCGTGTTCACTCTCGCTCGCCTTTATTAATCCGCATCTATCGGTTAAATTAAACTAGCTACTCCCGGCCGTCTATATCAGGATCGTGATCTAGCTTTAAATCTTGATGCAGGCTTGCATCCTGATCAACATGCATGCATCCTTCTGGCGTCGTGTCATTCATTTCTTTTCTCGTGGAAATTTGAAGGGAGAGAAATGGAGAGTCTTAATTGCCCAATTAACTAGATGCTGTGTACATCCGACACAATGGACTGCTCAACTGAATTCTACAGTGTATTGGAGAATGAAGAAGTTAGGAATTTGCAACCCTGAACGCACACCATGATTATTTCAGCGATCGTCTCTCGATCTTTCTTCCTCTCTCTCTCTCTCTATATATTTGTCACTGACGATCGAAGCACTGTGGCCCAATGTAAGAAAACAACAAGCGCAGCAGTTTGTCGGTCTATCGCCCCCTTCCACGCCTCCAGTACAGTGTCGTAGCTATATATATGCTCCTCCTAAACGTAATATATAAATCATGCAAGATGATCGATCTTGTGGGCACTCATTGCATGTTAGCTCAAACTTGTACGAGTCTTTGATCCATCCATCGCATGCAATTGAGTACAAATGTACAATTAGCTAGAGCTCATCATCACACCACGTTAGGCAGGCGCGCCATGCATCCATCGGATACTGTATCTCTTTTCATTTTGTTTTCGTTGCATGTGTGTGCTGCTAGACCTTTAGTTGTAGAGTATACTAGTATTTCTACGACTACTGGAGGAGGAGGAGTACATGCAATGCATGATGTTGGACGATCATTTCTGGATTCCGAAAGGATCATGCATATACAGGCCTTGTTTAAATTTAGGACGTAAAGTTTTAGGTATCATAAAAGAATGTGGCATGGGGCATTCGGATACTAATAAAAAAATAAATTACAGAATACGTCATACGTCAGTAATCCGCGAGATGAATTTATTAAGCCTAATTAATCTATCATTAGAACACATGTTACTGTAGCACCACATTGTCAAATCATATAGACTAATTAGACTTAAAAAATTCGTCTCACAAATTAATCGTAAACTGTACAATTAGTTATTTTTTAGTCTAGATTTAATTTTTTATGTATATGCCAAACGCTCAATAGGACAGAGAGTACAAGTCCATAATAAGCATGCATGGGCTCCGCCCGCTCCGGAGAACTTGCACGGAAAGCAAGCTAAGCCTATCCTAGTCAGGTGAGGTCGTGAACTCGTGATGAATGGCGAGCGAAACGAGTGAAGCGACCGAACGTACTACTATATATTCCCATAGTCCCATTCCCATGGAAAAACCAAAATCAAAACCCGGAAAAGCCGTGCAAGGAATGATGGCTGGATTCTCATGCACTTTTATTCCCCGGCTAGTACAACTTCTTTTGACGCAGTATAAAACAAGCAAGCATGTTTTAGAGGACTTTTTCTTTTAAGCTTAGCTATAGCCGGCGGGCCATGAGTGCACAAAGGTAAGCTAGCTCTAGGTCGGCCCAAGGCGACAGTCGACAGGCGCCAAAAGGCCAGAGTACACTGTACTCCATGCATCCACACTAGCTGGGGCCTGCAGTGGCAGTGGCTTTGGCTTTTGCTTTGAGATGCAGGCTCTGTTCTTACTGCTGCTGCGGCTGACTTGGATAACTGATTTGCTGTGAGAGAAAAACATTATTCTATAACTGAAAAGTAGAGCTGATTTTGGCTTATAAGCTCAAGCGAACGTAGCCGCACTCTCGCCTTCACCCTGCCCTAGTGCCCTGTCATCTCATCTCAATATGCTAATGATAGGCCATCCATAATGCTGGACTGC
>CAJGYO010000253.1:0-147983 GCA_904845875.1 Miscanthus lutarioriparius
AATCCATGTTGACATAAAGCAGATTCTATTTACAGTACAAATATATGCGGGATGGAGCCCCATATTCTGGCTTACCAGAAGGGACTGCCCAAAAACCCAAGAAGCCCGTGAAATGGTCAATACGGAACTCCATCATACAAACTGGCAGCACGCTTAATCCTCTTTTTATCCACCTGCTAGCGAAAAGCCATCTGTTTCCATATAGCTTCTTCCAGTCGTGACAACGGACTGCAGAATTGTAATCGATAAGGAGATGCTCCTGTGGCTGTGGTACAGTGATAACACATACACAGAATATGTAGTCAAGCAAAAAAAAATATTGATACCTGTTCCATGGTTGACCCGCTTCACTAAATGCATCAGGTGGGTTACCACTAACTGAAAGTGGGGAAACCATTCTTGTCCTTACAACCAGAGAGAGTACACAGTAAAGAACCACAACATAATTATGTACAAGTTTTCAAATAATAAAAGTAAGATTGCTTTGAGAAATAATTAAGGTATACCAGCAAAAATGATTTCCTGTTCGCCCAAACATCTGCACTATGGTAGCCAACATATAGGCACAAGTCACCCATGATGCTGATACCCAGCTTTTGTGCATATTTAATCAATCCACTGCCATTGCCTTTGAAATAAGAACTGCTGAGCCATAAATGTCTCTATCTGCATAGCACATGAAGCTACTTTAAATCATTAATGGACACTTTTACTTTAAAGAAATCATTACTACAAGTACTATAGTTTCAAATGCTTACAAAGTCCTTCTGTTTTTGATATATATCTTCCAAGGCTCCAAGATGCATGTATTTTTCAGAGGTTCAGGCCACTGCATTCCAAGAGAATGCACCGAGCAAAGCTTTTGTCAATAGCAGCAAAAAGAGCTGCATCTTCTGCCTTCAACCTGTAGGTAAAAAGAGACACTAAGCCACTATACTGTATATTAATTGGTCTTGCTATTTCCCCTTTAAGAGGAAAAGGAATGCATCGAGGCTGTTGTACATAATTGATAATTAATTAGTACTTCTTTGATATCCAGCTACATATCAGTACAGCAGTTTTCTCCAAGACGCAATTTAGTAGTTATAAAAGCATCGATTTTCTTATATACCCCTTATTTTTGTGAAACCAATTTAATGGTTTATGTTGTCATTCAAAATTACCTTATGTTGACACTATGTTTATATGCTATTCACAATAAGAGAACAATATGAAAGGCCAAACATGGTTTGAAAGTTTATGCATAAAAAATTCTTGCCTGATATATTTGGATTTTTCTTGAAGCAGTCATATTGCGTTCTGAGCTCTCCATGGCTTAGTAGGAGCCTCTCTGCTGCCTAGAAGATAAAGATTTATCTATGATTTTTAATGAAGCCAATCATCAAGCAGAGGATTCATTTTCATTAAGTACTTTGTACTAATAATCTCACTACAACTTAAGCTGCACCTATGCTCAGTTTTGTACCAATTTTAGCCAAAACAAACGAATACCTCAACTTTATTACAAAGTGTTGGGTTACATGAATGAAGAATAGTTGTGAATCATAAGTAACTAGAAGCATGCATATCTTCCACATAACGTAAGCGCTTATGAAATACTAAGCTCATACAAAACAACTTAAGCAAAGGCTTAAAAGGAAAGATTAATGACCAACCTTTGCAATAAGTGGTTCTTTTCAGATTTGCAACGGTGTCAAATTCAACGATTGCTTTGTATCCCTGTCATTAATAAAAAAAGTTTGAAAGTTAAACTCCATCCACAACCAACCCAAGGAGGAAAGGAACACACTTATAAATGAACATCAAAGTGATCAAGAAGGAATTTAAACTCACACAGGATCAGGAAGTTCATCTGACATCAATAGACCATCTTTACAAGCTCCTCAAGAGATAGCAAAAGGGTATTGCCACAGTTGGCATCCTGCAAATGCAAACCAATCCAAGTTCCATAAATAGCCAATCCTAACTGCTACAAAATTAACTCTAAAACCAAGGAAGTCAATTCGATTTGCATGAAGCATTACCTGTCCAGAATAAGGAGATCCATCCTCCCCAGCCGTCCTACCTGGAGGAACAAGAGGTAGAACCTGCAAATATGGACCGGACAAACAATTAACTTCCAGAAACTCGACTCAGTTCATCATGCATAATAACTAGGACTGTCAGTGGGGGTGAAGCAACTAAATAAATATCAATTGTCCAACTCAACTATATCCTAAAGCATCACTTCTATTATTCTTCTACATGGACCCTAAACTGTGCACCATCAACACTCTTGGCAGTAAAAGATCTCGAAATAGACCACTTATCATTACAATGTGGCTTGCATTGAAGTAAGGCAAAAAAACAGAACATAAAGTTTTGCCTCAATGGCAAACATGCCTCAACAAGCTACAAGACAACCCCAGGTCCCTGAGAGAAACAATCCACAAAGAAACATAGAGACAAAATGCACAATGAAGGCCTCCCAAACTAGTTTTGAAATGCAAGTTGTATTGTTCAAAGTCCTCTTTCTATGTAGCACAATCGATAGCGGCGTGGAGCAATCACTTTTTCAGCTTGTGTTCTTTGTTGGTTTTAGCTAGGGCTTATTAATGCCCAATGTTGTTTTCTCTCACAACAAACCAAAGACCATCACTGGGCTTATCGATCAAACCAACCAAATAATGAGCTGTTTAACTCTTTGCAATCCTCGGTACGAATGAACATGAAAGGCTTCCTTCCCAACATATTGACAGATGCGGACTTACCTTTCAACCAACTTGCACTACCATCCCAGAACAAAATTACAAATTTCACAGTGACTACTGACTAGGCAAAAAATGGACAACAACACTGATGTACAACATGGGCCCATATTCGTCTAGTTCCCAAGCCCACAGTCAAGGGGATGATCAGACAGCCCACCTCTGCAGGCGCCGGTGTGGCCCGCAACTGCAACGCAGAAGGGGGTCACATGATCCTAAGCCCCGCAAAATCGCGGTTAAGCTCGCTTAATAACGCTCTAATCGCAGCATAACTAGCGAGAAAAAAATCAGTGAACCGCGGGAGCAATGTGCGAGGCGCAAGTCACCTCACCTGCCAGAGCGTGCAGCCGGCATCGTGGAGCCAATGCAGGAAGGCAAGCGCCTCGTCCCCGAGGTCGCCGATGCCGTGCGGGCCCCGCAACGACGTCGGATGCAGGAGCACCCCCGCGCGCCGCCGCCGCGATGGCTCCACGGTGGGCATCATCTGATCGTACCCCTCCTGCAGCTCCTCCCCGACGCCCACGGCCGCGACCTCGGCGGGGTCCGGAGCGACCGGGGGCGGGTCCAGAGCAACGGCCGCCATGGCGTTCGCTGCGCGGCAGGCCGCGGCCCGCACGGTGAGCACACGCACCGGCGGAGGCGCCGCCTGAGGCGGGAGGAGGAAGCGGCGGTGGGGCGCGGACGACGGGCGGGCAGCAGGAGCGTGAGGACTCGCGCGAGAACCATTTGCGACCAACGGACGGGACAGGCGCGCGGGGGCGGGGCGGAGCGGGGATGGGAAGGGGCCGAGGCGGAGAGGGAGATATGGGCGGTGGGGAATGACACGTGAGCCCCGCATGTCGGGCGAGGCGCGCGGAGTGCGGAACTGCGGACGGGTCCCGTGAGCCGAGGTGTCGTCGGATCACGAGAAGTGGTGGCCCCGCTTGCACGTGGACGGTGCCGTGCGCGGTAGGGTTCTAAGCATCACTTCTATTATTCTTCTACGGGGACTTAAAATTATAATAATCATTAATATGATCTCTGGACCTACCCCAGGATATCAAGCTAATGAAGCAACTTGATGTCATTCGCCAAGAATTTTATCGGCTATTGCAATATAGAAATCGGCTCTTCGAGGCTGCATCGGCTTAGCGAGCAAGACTTTGGACCCCAATGATTCCACTTTTTAGACAAATGATCTTCATCTGCAAGCTTCCATAAATATCACTTTTATATTGCTTGCCCAATGAAAAATTCCATCTAGGAGTTTCTCAACATGTGCTTGAGCACACCATATCTGATTTGATATATATGACCAATATAGTTCCTTTCCATCTTCTTCGATCCAAATCAACGTACGATATAAGTCTTCTTTAAGCTAGTAGTCCGACTAAGCCGAGTGAATATCTCCGTAAGCGCCACCAAATAGTTCTTTGAGCGGTGGAGTACAGAGCAATAGCTTTTGATCTTCTTGAGTTTATCACTTGGAGTATCAACGTGTTGCCACGTCGCCACAACCGGCCCCATGCAGATGACACGTCATGGAAGGATTGGCTTGCAAGCCTCATGCGGTGGTAAATCTTGGCAATATGGATGATGTTCTTAGAACCGAATCCTGAAGATTGAAGATAATGATCAATTTCAGCCTCTAGGATACATAATGCAAGAAATGGTTTTATATGGGAAGATTACAATTGGTGTATTATGAAACATGTCATTATAATTATAGGTGTTGCTGGTGCTTGTCATTTTCTACATATATGAACAGCTCGGTCCCACTGTCAGGTCGAGGAAGGCATATGTGACTTTCGTATGGACACCAATGTCCCTGCTTGCGTGTTACAAGCTACCACAGCCCTCTCTCCCATTCATTCCATCCCCCATCCATGCTCCTCTCCATCTTCCTGTTCCTCTGTTCCCTATGAACCCTAACCCTAGACGTGGGCGTAACCGTCCTAAATAACGCACTTACAGAGGCGCTCATCTTCCACCAGACACTAAGCATCCCGTAATCAAGCTATAGTGGGCGATATCCGTCAGGCACACCCCAAGGGAGAGCCCAAAATATCCACATTTTTTTCCCAAGGATCCAATAATAAGAACGAGTTACAAACTTAATCCATTTCATACATCCAGAGTTTTTAGAAATTACATTATTACATTACCAAATGTCAGAGTGCGGAATATTAAACAGCGAAATAAAAATAAACATCAATTAAACATCTATCAATAGTAAGCAAGGTGTCAATGCAGAAAGTGACCAACACGTAAATATTTATAGTTTTGCTGTACATTATGATCGGAGGTGGCCTAGTACTCAATGACACGGGGTTTATCTTTGGTTCGATAACGTGTCCTACGCCGGTTTAAGTCGATCGGTGACTTTATTCCACGAGCCTGTGTGCTCGAAGTTTTTGTGGGGGTTACAAACGGAAGGAAGAAAGTTGTGGGGTACAAGAGGTCCGGTCAGACTCTGGTTTGAAGGGCCGAGAGTGACGGGAGCCCCACTATGTGCTAAGTGTTCGAGTGTATGCTCGGTATAACCTTAAAGTGTCTAGAGTTACAGAGGGTGAATCAATACAAGCGAACTGATTGATCTCCATTGAAAGAGAGCGCATCCCCTTTTATAGATGAAAGGGATGGCTTTATAAGTGAGAGGAAAAGAGTACGTATGATGCTAAGTCTTGTTGCCCATGCCGGTGGGTAAAAGATGATTGTAGGCACCCACAATACTGTTTAATGTCAAATGCACGTGGGAGGTTGCGTTGTCTTCTTCGGTATGGTAGACGCGGTGATTGCTCGCCATCTTGTTGATACCCAGAGGCACGTAGGGGGTTTTACCATGTTTGCCTGGTATGGTAAACGCTGGTGCCCATGACACTGTTGATATCTAGAGGCGTGTGGGGGGAGCCTTACCATATTTGTTTGGTATGTGAGTTGATGGCACCCACAATACTGTAGGGAAAAATGTCGGCGCCTACAACTTTGCTTGAGTTCTATCATGCCGGGGAGGTCATAGAATTGTCATCTTTGGTGCACGTGATATGGTCCTTGGTATTACGGTTGACTTGAGTGCCCTGCCTTACTTTCTCCGTCTGTTTCCTGGTCCTTACCGAGCGGACGTCCTCGGTCGGTTGGTCCCAGTCGGCTCTGATTGCGCTAGTTGGAGAAGAGCAGTGAGCAGGGGTTGGGCGCATCCCCAGTTGAAGACGCGGGTCAGAGTCAGAAGTGGTGTTTGGCCAGGCCTTCCGGTCAGAGAGGCCATCTAGAGGCAGGTTGGAGTTGGAAGCGAGGCCTTCCGGTCGGAGAGCCGGGCCAGAGTCGAAAGCGGGTGTCGTTCCTCCTCGGCCAGGCCTTTTGGTCGGAGACTTGGATCGCCGTTTACGCGTCATTTACAATGTTGTCTGCTGGAATGAGCCCTTGTTGAGATGTCAGTCCATGAGAGACCCCGGGTTTATGAATCGGACAGAAGCCCCTAAGCCCCCGAGCGATTCAGGTAGAATGGTCTGGGGGATTTCTGTCTTGACGGCGGGTGTGCGCGAGCACACCCGGGGGTGTAGCCCCTGAGCCCCCGGGCAATTCGGGTAGAATCGTCTGGGGGGTTTCGTGTTGCCAGCTGATGTAGACTAGGCCCGATCTTCCGATAGGTATGATAGTGTCGATTGGTGGAGACTCGACGTTCACGATCTAAGCTTCGAACTAAGACTGATTCGGACCCCCGTAACTATTACACCACTGCTCTGTTGGTTATCAACCACGCGAACGCGATTGACATCACCGAGAAGGCTTTCCTACAAGCGAATCGAGAACACAAGTAAGAACAGGATGAACGCAATCTGAAATTACAAATAATTATGAGGCTTATAAAAACAAAAAGGAGTTCAAGTCTTTATTCGAAAGAACTAATCACCACAGGCGAACAAGATCAAGAATCGAGGCCCCGGGTTCACAAAAGCGAAGCCTTTGGCGGCATGGCTTGCAAAGAAACGATGTCTATTTCACGAGGAAATCAAGAACTAAACAAAACCCCAAACCCTAATGGAGGGGTGGCGGTCGTTTATGAAGACTCTAGGGTCATGCAAGACCCCTATACGCGTCTCCCTAATGGGCCCAAACACGATACATGGTCCAACGGACCAAAAGATGGTGTCATGAAGACCTCAGCGATTTTGGACGCCGACTTGTGACCACGATTCCCGCTGATTAGAAATGCTTTTGACGTGAGACCACTTGGATTGGCTTCCATATCAAATTAGCTTTTCATCCATATGTGGATCGTCGAAAATGGTCCGGATAAGTCCTGGGTAACCAATTTAAGGCAGACTGGTCCTAAAACCCGAGATGGACTCCAACTTCAGTTGGACTGGGCCTCCACCATGAAAAAGATGAATTGGACGCCCATGCTGGATCTCCCCCTCTCCTTGGCTTGTATGCGACGAAGTAGTGATGTCCTCATCATCCTCCCTTTCTTGAATTGAAGTCGTCCTTGACTAAAGTAGATCGTCTCCTCCATTGGATGACAGCAACGATGGCTCCAGAAGAAGACGTTCATCTTGGTGCCCCATCCTTCGCAAAGGTGGCTGCCATGGTGGCTTCCCTGTTGGGAATTCATCCACCTTCTCCTGCAAAAGGTTAGTACCAACAAGTGGCATAGCACTAGGAGTAGGACCAAGTGGACATATAGGCGATATATAAGTTAGAGCATAACATGGTTCATCATGAACAACAAGAACAGATTTAAGAGCAAATAAAACTTCTTTCATGTTACTTGAAGGTTCATTTAATGGTTTGCTAGAGTCTTTATCAAGGCCTTTCTTTTTCTTTTCAGCAAGTTCCTTTTCATATTGCACAATTTCAGCAGGTGTTAAAGGAAGTAAAGCAATGGTCTTTCCTTTAAACATAAAAGTATATCTATTTTGCCTACCATGATGTACAACATTATTATCATATTGCCAAGGGTGGCCTAACAAAAGTGAACAAGCTTGCATAGGCACAACATCAAAATCAGCATAATCATGGTATGATCCGATAGAAAAATGCACACGAGCAGATTGTGTTACCTTTGTCTTACCACTATTGTTGAACCACTAAACATGGTATGAATGTGGAAGAGCACGTGTAGATAAACCAAGAGTCTTGACAAGCTCAGAACTTACCAAGTTATTGCTGCTCCCTCCATCAATTATAGTACTTAACACGGAAATTATTGACAATGAGGAACATTTTAAATAAATTATGGCGTTATAGCTTGTTCATCGCTCAACTTGTATACTCAAAAACATTTGAACAAGGATTGATTTGTAGTCCTGCAAAGACATGCCACACTATCAATTACCTCATCGAGATCTTCAAAGACTATCCACAAATTTATCTCGCATAAAGATCGAGCTTGCAAGTGCAAATTCATTCTCTTCATCACTAGCGCTAGCATACCCACCATCATCATCAAGAGCAATATATGCGCGTTTGTCGGGCATTCTTCAGCAATATGTCACATGCCCTTGCAGCGGTGGCACACAACTTTAGAAGAGCTGCTAGAGGAAGGTGTAGCAGATCCACTAGAAGAAGGTGTGATAGGAGAATTCTTCTTTACACGCGTTGGTGGTGTCTGCACATTAGAAAATTTACTCACCTCGGTTGGACGTGAAGGAGTGGATGGAGTTGCGGACAGAGTCGTGGAACGCCTAAGTTGTCGTCTCTGTACTTCCCTTTCAGCTTTAATAGCATAATGATATAATTAGGAAAATCTAGTCCATTCTTTATAGTCAAGAACATCCTGTATTTCATGACGCAAACCTCTAAAAAATCTAGAACACTTATCTATTTTATCCTCTTGTATGTTACTACGTGCTAGACCAATTAAAAGCTCCTGATAATATTCCTCAACAGTCTTACTACCTTGATTTAAACATTACAGTTTTAATCATAGATCACGCTGATAGTATGGAGGAATAAATCTCGATTTCTTTCGTCGTTTAAGTACAGTCTAGGTTTGAGGTATTTGAGCATTAGCATTAGCATTAACATTATTGCAAATATCATTCCACCAGAAAAGAGCAAAACTAGTAACTCACTAGTAGCCAGTCTAACTCTATATTCTTCTGGTACTTGATGGGAGCTAAATTTTTAATCTACAGCCTTCTCCCAATCTAAATATGCTTCAGGATCAGCAGAACCAGAAAAAGAAGGCATCTTAAACTTAGTTTTAGAGAAAGGATCATTATTACCTTGGTTATTACCTCCCATACCGTGTCGGTTAAAGTTCAATCGATTACGATTACGTACATCCTCAGCACGTCGTTGAGCTTTGGCTTCAGCCTCCACGTCGCCATCCTCCTCCTCAGAGAGATCATCCTCATCATCTTCAAGACGTGGTTCAGGATGTCGTTGTTCAACATCTCCAGTCCTCTTGGCCAAATTGGTGATTTGTTAAAGGATCTCATTGAACTTGTCATCAAGAACGGCACGAAGCTCATTCTTAGAAACACAATCATTGAAATCTATAGGTGCGTCCTCGTTTCCTTGGCCGCTGCCTCTGGCTTTTCCTGACATGGTTAGTAGAAAGGAGAAGACAACACAAATAGTATTATCCCTACCAACTACTTAGGTTGTGGACAAGGAAAAACAAGGCACTCAACTCTCAAGCGTCTTACCACGGTCTTATAAGTGTTCTTACCAAAGCAACAGGCGGTGCAATCGGTCGGTGACTATGATACCGTTGTAGCTCAAGTGTAACAGTTGCAAGGCGAACCTGTACTTGGTTAGAAAAAAGTAGAGCTTGGACAGGCACAATATAGTAGCAAGGAAAAATAATATTCGTAACTGAATAGCAAAGCTGAATAAGTATCTCGAGTACTTGTCTTAGTTGCTGGCCTACTCACATTCCAAGTACCAGATGTATCAAGTGATGTGAACAGTAGAAATATAATTAGGAACAAGGTAGAAATCAGCACATGCAAACACAGCTCAAATGGCGCTCTCTATGTCCTCCTCTAGATATTGTTCCTCTTTTGTCCCTTTTTTTCTATTTTTTGGGCAGGTGTTGTTTTTTTGGGAATTTTTGACTTTTTCTTTTTCTTTTTTTTTGATATTTTTCCTTCACTTAGGAGCACAAAAGAAGTAACCATAGAAAATATGAGCTTAAACAAGTGAAAGGCGTGGCCTGTGGAAATTTCAGAAGACGTGCTCAAAATCGATAAAAAGATTGTGACCACGGAAAAAGGATATTGTGACCACTTTTTGACCAAAATAAAAATTTCCGACCCCGAGAAGGCAGGGGATGAACGGATCCGACATTTTTTTCTAATCGATTTTGATATATGGAATATCGAAACTGAAGTTAAATATCTGAAAACTAGACCCGCTTTCTGAACCGACTCAATTAAAGGACAAAACGGAACAATGCGGCAATAAAATTGGTCACAAGCATCAAGGATTTGAATGAAACGGTGAAGACAAGTGTATTAAAATGGATGGCGTGAACTAGGGTTTGATGGATACAAAGGAAACATGCAAGACTTGAAGGTGTTCACGGATTTTGATGAAAACAAAGGGAAAACACAAACTGGACTCAAAACGATCTAAAACCAAAGAACTGTAACTTGACCTAGGACACAAACTCAACAACACGTAAAAGAGAGACGAAATTGCACGACATCATGAGGCTATAGGACAGGAAATATGTGGCGGTGTATATATATTTTTTGGGCTTTTTGTGGACTATAGGTAATACAAAAACAGTAAAAATCTAAAGGAAAAAACAAAGTTATACCTAACGACAACAAGGTCTCTGATACCACTTGATGTAGATTAGGCCCGATCTTCCGATAGGTATGATAGCGTCAATTGGTGGAGACTCGACGTTCACAATCTAGGCTTCGAACCAAGACTGATTCGGACCCCCGCAACCGTTACACCACTGCTCCGTTGGTTATCAACCACGCGAACGTGATTGACCTCGTCGAGAAGGCTTTTCTGCAAGTGAATCGAGAACACAAGCAAGAACGGGATGAACGCAATCTAAAATTGCAAATAATTATGAGGCTTATGAAAACAAGGAGTTCAAGTCTTTATTCGAAAGAACTAATCGTCGCAAGCGAACAAGATCAAGAACTGGGGCCCTGGTTCACAGCAAGCAGCCTTGGTGGCACAGTTGCAGCAAAACGATGTCTGTTTCACGAGGAAATTAAGAACTAAACAAAACCCCAAACCCTAATGGAGGGGTGGTGGCTGTTTATGAAGACTCTAGGATCGTGCAAGACCCCTGGACACACCCCTAATGGGCCTAAACACGATACATGGTCCAACGGACCAAAAGATGGTGTCGTAGCACCCTGGTAGATTCTGGACGCTGACTTGTGACCACGGTTCTTGTTGATTTTGAATAGCTTTTGACATGAGGCCACTTGGATTGGCTTCCTTATCAAATTATCTTTCCATCCATATGTGGATCATAAAAAACAGAGTCTGGATGCGTCCTGGGTGACCAGTTTAAGGCAGACTGGTCCTAGAACCCGAGATGGGCTCCAACTTCAGTTGGACTGGGCCTCCACCATGAAAAAGATGAATTGGACGCCCATGCTGGACCTCCCCCTCTCCTTGGCTTGTATGCGACGAAGTAGTGATGTCCTCATCACTAGCGGAGGAAGTTTTGTTTTGTCGGCGAGTGCGCACGAGCGTACCCGCGGGTGTAGCCCCCGAGCCCTCGGGTGATTCGGGAAGAATCGCCTGGGGGTTTTTTGTCAGCGGGCGTGTGTGTGTATTTTAGTCGAGATAGAGTCATCAACCAAGGTGTCGTGCGTAGCCATGGCGGTTTTTTAGGGATCGGGCGAGACGAAGCTCGTGGATCCTAGCGTCGGGCGCAGCCGAGGGATCGGTCGAGGTGGACTCGTGGACCCATCGTGTGCAACCGAGGCAGTTGTTTCTAGGGATCGGGTGAGATCGAGCTCGTGGATCCTGGCGTCAGGCGCACGCATCGGACGTAGCCGAGGCAGTTAGTTTAGGGATTGAGCAAGACAGAGCTCGCGGATCCTGACGTCGGTGCAGCCCACATAGCCGAGGCAGTTAGTTTTAGGTGTCTTGAGCCCATGAGCCCTGTTGGGCTTGGTAGGGGTCGGTTTGAGTTTTGTGCATTACCCCATCCTCAGTTTCTCACAACCAGAGGGGCTGAGCTAACGGCGCTTGCCTCGATGGCTCGGGCTCGAGTGACGCGCTCGGTGAGCTCGCTAACGGGTATGATCGAGTAAAGTCCGAGTCCGTCGTTCATGATGGGGTCGGCATAGCCCTCATGTGGCACTCCACTGCTCCTTAACCTGCAACCCGGCAGATGCCTGGGTCATTCTGGAGACCGACCTAGGTGGCCCGCTGGCCTCCCCTCGATGGAGATTCTGTCGGTGTGGTGAGATTTAGGATCGAATGAGAAGGTTGAGATGACCCTGTCTGCTTTGGGCCAGACTAGGTGAGGGCCACTCAGGGCTCATCTACGTTTTCTCCCCTAGCTCTATTTGACGTGAGGCGGCCTCGAGCCCTTCATGGGCCGGCCTTCGAACCCCGATCGATCGTTGCTCATGTTGGACGAGGCAACTGCCACTTCATGACGCAACACGGAGCGTTGTGATGCGTTTAGCGATGCCTTAGCCCGAAGCCCCCGGCGATTCGAGTAGAATCGTCGGAAGGGCGCAGTGTATGGAATGAATGCGTGTATGGATGTATGAATGATTATATAAAGAAATAGTAGGGGTTTGATAATGTTACCTTGATGACTAGAGTGACGGGGTTTGAAGATCTCCAATCAGAAATGTCCGACCAGGATCCGTGCTCGTCGTTCGTGATGGAGTCAGCATGGCCTCGCTTGGGGCATCCTTACGCTCCTTACATCTCTCGGTGTTTGCCTAAGCCATCCGATCGACTCATGAAGCCCGTTAAATTCTGTCCTAGCGAAGATCCCATCGTTTGGGCGTTTCAAGTCCCACTGGGAAGGCGGAGGGTCGCCATGAGCTCAATGGTGCCTTGTTTCTGCGCGCGGCGTGTGGTAGTGGTGGGATATACCTGTGCCATGTCCCATCCGACTAGGCACCGTTTAAATCGTGCAGTGGTCGTCCCATCGATCGTATGCGCCCCTCGTATCCCATCCGCATTGAATGGGGGAAGGGAGAGGTTTTTTTGCCCCCGTCGTTTCGCCTTTCCCTGATCGCCACACCTTTCCCAACTGATGTGCCTCTTTCTTTATGTAGGGGAAGGGAAAGGGCTTTCACCCTGTTCCTTCGCTTATTCCTCATCTACCGTCTCTTCTCTTTCTTCCTTCTCGCTAAGAGCGTCTGAGAGCCACGGCGGTTCCTAGGAGAGAAATGGGGAGAGCGAGGGAGAGGAGAAAACTCATAGATCCATCCATGAACCCGGAGTGAAATGTCGAGCTAGAGGTCATCCGTCGTGAGGGAGTCGGTGCTGGCTTCCTTCACCAAGAAGGGGTTCCTGCCACCGAAGGAGGTGGCGCACTGGAGGGCTCCCGGGAGGGAGGATTTCCCACAACCTCGGCCTAGCGAGGTGGTTTCCTTCCTCGCCTTCCATGAGCGCGGCCTAGGATACCCCGTGCACTGGTTCCTGTGCGGGCTCCTCAATGAGTGGGGTTTGGAGCTGTAGCACCTCAATCCGACTAGGGTGCTGCATATCGCTGGTTTTGTCATAGTGTGCGAGGCCTTCCTCGGGATGGAGCTGCATGCGGATTTCTTCCGGTGGATGTTCTCTGGGCGAGCTTTGTCGGTGGGGAGTTCGCCTGAGATCGCACCGGTGGGAGGCTTCGCGCTGCAAAAGAAACCAAGCGCGGGGGGCTCATACCCCGTGTATATCCCCTGCAACTCCAATCGGGGGTGGCACAACGAATGGTTCTACATCAAGAACCCAATGGAGGCGTCATTCCCCCCTTTCACTGGTAGGAGGCTAGAGAAGCTGGACAGCTGGTCGTGGGGCCCCGCCAGTCGACAGAAGAAAAAGGTGGAGATTATCGAGGCGGAGCTTAAGAAGCTCATGCGTCGCTGCCTTGATGGGGTGCGGGTGTTCCGTACCCTCTTCTACCATCAGGTCACTCCACTGGCGAAGAGGACGAGGCCGATGTGGAAGTACAATGGCTCGACAGACCTTGGACCGTGTGTCATTGGAGGAGTTGCTAGAATGATGAGGTCTGGAGTCGCCTTGACCAGGTGCTGCAACTGAAGCCCAAGGTGGACGTTAATGGAAAGCCCAGACCTCTCAACGTCGTGATGGTGTCTAAACTGGTATGCTCCCCTTCCTTTTACTCCACGTTCTTTTCCCCTTTGCTCTCCTATTTTTTGATTTTGAGTCGCCTGTTCCATTGGGACTTGAGTTTACAAGTCTCGGTCGCACCTTCCGAAGGGGCCCTGAGGTGCAACTCGACAGCCCACCTGAAGAGGCGGCGGATGCCAAGAAGAAGAAGAAATGAGGAGGCTCGGTGGAAGCATGAGAAGGAGAAGGAGATCATCCGGCGCATGCGGCCTGGGAAAATAAGAGCAACGTCGAGTCGAGGACCCCATAGAGGTTGGGGTTGACATGATCTTCTCTCAGGAGGAAAGCGAGGAGGTCATCGCGACCTCGGTGGCGTGTCACGATCCTATGGGCATGTCTGCTTTGGCGAGCGAGAGGCAGAGAGGCACTGGCGATGTTCCCACGCCGAGGAAGTGTGTTGTAGGAGTACGGACACCGTTATTAACGGGAGGCCAAGCGACATGGTCACAGTCACCGCGCTCAATGGCGTCGTCGGCCTCATCCCCACCCGTGGTGGACTGGTGGGACAAGCCCGGTGGTCGGAGGAGCTGCTCACTTGCACAGACATTGTTGGGGGCGGCGCCAACATGTGATCCTAATAGGAGGATGCCCCTTGGTTGCTCCGGTCGGCGTGCCTTGAGCCGAAGGTCGTGGTGATTCATAATTTGAGCAAGAACCGGTTGGGTCGACTCTCCCGGTTGAAGCGAGGCGCGGGTCATGCCCGGAGAGCGGTCCTTGCCCTGTGGGCCCGTTGACGTTGGGTCAGAGCTTCAGAGTCAGACCACTTACATCCCGATATGCCTTTCTTTGTTTCTTTTCAATCTGGCTGTTGAGCTTTTAGAGTATGACTGACCTGTACTTTTTTGACAATGGCCGGATGTTGACGGGGCTGAGCATCTCCCCAACTCCCATGTAGGAGGTTGGAGGCCCACCTACAAAGATGCCATGGCGAAAGGTGGGGAGAGAGTGGTGGTTGCAGTGGATCCTTCCTTCCAGGCGGCGCCCTTGGATCGGTCGCTAGTATCGCGCGGGGTGGGCGCGGTGTTGGCGATGATCCCGGTGGTCACGGCAGAGGTCGTGTTGGAGGTGTCCCTTGCGGTCCCTCCTCCACCGACTGTGGTGAAAGAGGAGAGGGAGACCGGGCTCCCTGCCTCACCGGGCGAAGGGTCGCACAGCTCACCCTCCTGGTCGGAGCTAAAGGTGCCGGGGGGAGATGCGGCTAGGCTAGAGCCAGAACGTCTGTCGGCGGCCCGTGAAACCGTGGTGGTGGAGATCCCCTCCAATGATGAAGTAGATGACGAGGTGGAGCCACCGGTGCTGTCGTGGGAGTTGGCGGTGGTCCGATCGGAGGCTAGGCCCTCCAGCAGGCTAGAGGAGACCGACCTGGTGTGGCCCTTCCCTAGGATCCGATGAAGGTTCGGTTCATCCCTTGGGATGTGCAGGAGTGTCACTTTGGGACATCCTTGGGGGGGAGAGGGCTCGCCATGGAGTCCGATCTTGCCAATTGTCCGTGAAGCTTGAGGAGGCCTAGGGAGCGGTTAAGGAAATCTAGCAAAGTGGTCAAGGTCGTCACTCCGCGCCACGCCATGATGGTGAGTTTCTGCATTCATGCTTGATCCCTTGGTCTTTTGTTGGTTGCCTTAGGATACTTGCTTTTCGTTTTTTTGTAGGGTGCGGAGGAGATGTCGAGCCACAAGTCTCACTTCCTCGAGATGGAGCATGCCAGATGGAGGAGCTTGGCTTGACTAGAGTCCACCCATCGAGAGTCCTAGGACTGGGCGGTGGAGGCGACCGAGGCACGGGCGATGGAAGTGCTTGCGGCAAAATGGGCCACTACCGCCGAGCAGGGGCTTGAGGTGGCCAAGGCCCGCCAGGCGGAGACCGAGGTGCTGCTGCAGAAGTCCCTAGCGGATACCGAGGTGGCGCTCCAAAGATCCCTAGGGACCCTAGAGGCGGAGCGGAAGGCCCGATAGGAGGGCGACCAGGAAGTGCTCGTGCTTTGGGGCCACGTGATGGGGACAGAGGAGGCGAATGCCCGGTTGTGCGAGCAGGTGGCTTGCCAGGAGAAGGGACTCTCCATCCTCGAGAACACTCACCTCAGTACGTACCTTTTCTATTTTTCTACGTGTTGGTTTCTTCCTTTAGCTTGCTGTTGGTTTCTTCCTTTAGCTTGCTTCTGAGCTTGTCGTCCTTCTTCCAGAGCTGGGTGGAAAGGTGGAGTCGTTGGAGCGGGTCCTAGAGACGGCCAAGGCGATGTTTGGCCAGAATGCGGAGGCACTGGCCAAGTCCCTCGAGGAGCGACGTGCTCTTGAGGGGGAACTTGACCAGATGCGCAATGTTGCCTAGCTCGTCATCTCGGAGGTCTTCGGGTCGGCGCCATGTACCAGCACGCCCACCATTCGGCTGGTGGAGGTTCCGGATGAGGTTCGGGCCCTCATCACCGATGAGCTGTTCTACGGGTCATCGGGGGTGTTGACTTCGGTGGCGACGTACCACCCGAACTTGGACTTTGCCACCATTTGCAGTGGGTATGCCGATGGCTGGAGCATGGAGGACATCCAAACGCTCGGGGAGAGCTTGCTGCCACATGCAAAGTTGGTGGCCGAGCAAGTCTCTACGCAGTGGGTGATGGATGCTCGCCGCATGCGGATATGGCTAGAAGCGTGCGTCGGGGAGGGCGTCACCAAGCTTTGTGCATGGCATGGAGCCTAGGTGGGAGGTGGACGTCGACCCCGCCTCTAGCCGAGCCGAATGTTGCCCAGTCGGAGGATGAGCAGCCCCTTCCCTCGCCGGTCGAGCCGGTAGTCGATGCCGCCGAGGAGTCACAGCAGAAGTTTTAGATTAGAGATACTTTAGTAGATGTAAAAGGCAATGTCGTGGGGGAGCCCCCTGAGTAAAGTGTTTTTGTGATGGAACTACTTTGTTCGGGGAAGCTTGTCTCATTCGTTCCTTACTTTTACCTTAGCATAACTTTGTTTGTTATTCTTTCTTTTTAGCACCTACCCATTCATCCCATAGGCTACAACCTTAAGAGCCCGAGGCATGGCTTGCAAGGCTCAGCTGCTCGTAACCATAGGTAGAGGTGGGGTGCGATCAGTTGGAATATTTAAAGCAAAGTTTCGTAAAGGTAATTAAAGGAACGAACTACCCTTTCATTTGGGTAAAAAAAGTTTTACCATATGATAGTAGAAAAGAGAGGTGGCACTGTACCCCCGTGGAGCCCCTGAGCGAGCCAAGCTGAAAGTGTTCGGGTCGGGGCGCTCTATAGGAGCAAACACTAAGTAGAAAATGATAAGGCTGAATTTTAGGGGAAGAAACCATGTAGCTGTTCCAAGTGTTGGTGAGAACGTTCCCGTTGTTGACCTTTAGTCGGTAGGCATCCGGCCGAATCACCTCGACCTCCAGTCATCTGGATCCTTGCTCGCTATGCCCCCTTTCTTGGCCGTTGCTTCTTTGCCTTTTCCTTCCTTCAGCCCGCTGGCCAGTCGTAGAAGGCGCTTGAGGAGCTCGTAGTCCTTATAGAGGTGTTTGACGGGGTAGGCGTGGTTGGTGCACAGGCTCTCCATGAGCTCGTTGAAGTGGTCTGGAAGGCCCTACAGGGGCTGCTTGACCGTGTGATCAGCCACGGTGACCAACGCGGAGTTGGCCGGTCGGCGACGATCTTTTTGTTCTTTTTGCCCCTCTGTGTGGAGGAGCCCTCGTCCCGATCCTCACGTTTGGCCTTGCCTTTGTCCTAGCCTCTATTGAAGCATTCTGGGAATGACGCTCTCTGGATGCGTTGGCTAAAGGCATGTGGTCTCGGGCCATCCGGGCTAGGACTCTAGTCATCCGGCTGGTGACCGCACCTAGGGTGTGTTTCACCACTCCCCGGGATGGTCTGGCCAGGGTCTATGTCGCCTGCCATCACTGTCGCTCGATGGACGCCATCGTCATGCCGGGACCAATGCCGGTTGCTAATGACACTGCGAGCGTCTTGATTCGGCCTGAGCCACTCACGTATAGGCGGTCGATGCAGAGCGGTCGCCAGGTCAGGCTGGGGCATAGATGCGGCCTCTTATGTCGTGCTCGGTGGCTGTAGTGATGAGCGGGTGGAGCGATTCGCCTGGTGCGTCCCCACTCCCCTGGTGGGGAGAGAGGCCGCGAGTCGGTGTCGTGATGTGGAGCTCTCCGCCTGTTGAACGATGATGGTTTCCACCAGTGCCCGAAGGTTCCAGTGGATCGCCTGTTCCTGGGGGTCGTTCGGCTCAGGAAGGCCGTGTAGAAGCATTGCTGTAGCGGCGATGTTCTAGCCAGCCCGAGCGAACTATGGGGGGTCGTTCTCCCCATTCATGATGTTGCGCTGGACCTGGCGGGTGCAACCCTAAGTGCCACTCATCGGGTTATGCGCACGGGACGCCATGTGGTGCGCCGAGCGCGCCGGCCCAGGTGGCGGCTAGTTCTACCGCCGTTGCGTAGCTCCTCGCCGTGATATCGTGTGAGCATGAGGGTCCCCACACGAGGGTCCAGAGGGGTGTGAGTCTGCAAGGACTCCGCTACCACCGGTGGCTATCCCGGAGCGTCCGCCATAGCGCACTCCCGAGATGGACGGTGGCTAGGTGCCATGTCACCGATGCTGGAGCTGTTACTCTGAACATCGTCATCCATGAGGTCGAGGAAACAGGTCGGAGCAAATCTCACCATCCCCATGAATTCGAACATGAGAGGGGGCGGCACCAGCATCCTTCAGAGCCCCCAGGCGCACGCATTCGTGGGGGACGCGAGGCCGTAGGGGAACTGGTCACATGGTGGTCGCAGCAGGGACAATGGGGTCCCTCCCGATAATCGGCGGAGGATAGTAATTAGCGAGTAAATAAAAGTATGTACGTTACTCATAGCGGGGTTTGAGCAGAGCGTTTGCTTAGAATGAAGTGCAAGCACCTCGTCGTTGAAGTCATTGGGTGTCCCGAGCCAACGGAGAGTGTCCCTCCGACGGCCACCGGGATGGTTGCCTCCTCGTGGGAGGTGTAGTACTGTTGGGCGGTGGCTGACGAAGTCGAGCTTCTAAAGAGGAAGGCTGGGACGGCTCAAGACGGGTGGAGTCCAGTATCCCAATAGGTGGGAGTGCGGGAAACTCCAAAGTGAACCAAAGTGAGTCGTATCCCTTGAGCCCGCCATGGTGAAGGTGGTGGAAAAGTGGGCCATCCGATGACCAAAAAAGTGTTGAACGTACAACATCTTCCCCACGGACGGTGCCAACTATCGGTGCAGAAAGTGACCAACACGTAAATATTTGTAGTTTTGTTGTACGATGTGATCGGAGGTGGCCTATCACTCAATGACACAGGGTTTATACTAGCTCAGGCAACGTGCCCTACGTCTAGTTTGAGTCGGTAGGTGACTTTATTCCTGAGCCCAGGTGCTCGAAGTTTGCTGTGGGGTTACAAATGGAAGGGAGAAAGATGGGGGGTACAAGAGGTCCGGTTGGACTCTGGTTTGAAGGGCCAAGAGTGATGGGAGTCCCGCTATATGCTAAGTGTTCGAGCGTGTGCTCGGTATAACCTTAGAGTGTCTAGAGTTACAGAGGGTGAATCAATACAAGCGAACTGATCAATCTCCGTTGGAAGAGAACGCATCCCCTTTTATAGATGAAGGGGATGGCTTTACAAGTGAGAGGGAAAGAGTTCATATGTTGCTAAGTCTTGTTGCCCATGCTGGTGGGTACAAGATGATTGTAGCGCCACAATCACATTTAATGTCGGATGATGCGTGGGAGGTTGCGTTGTCTTCTTACGGTATGGCGACGCGTCGGTGCCTACCATACTTTGTTGATACCTGTGAGGCACGAGGGGGGTTTTACCATGTTACTTTGGTATGGTAAACATGGCACCTTAACACTGTTGATGCCCAGAGGCATGTGGGGGGAGTCTTACCGTATTTGTCTGGTATGGGAGTTGATGGCGCCCACAATACTGTAGGGGAAAATATCGGCGCCTACAACACTACTTGAGTTCTATCATGCAAGGGAGGTCGCAGGATACTGTCCTATAGGTGCACAGGGTATGGTCCTTGGTATTGCGGTTGACTTGAGTGCCCTGCCTTACTTTCTTCGTCCATTTCACGGTCCTTACCGGCGGATGTCCCGGTCCATTGGTCCTAGTCGGCTCTGATTACTTGATTGGAGAAGAGCAAAGTGAGCGGGGTTGGGCGCATCCCCATCGAAGATGCGGGTCGGAGTCAAAGTGGTGTTTGGCCAGGCCTTTGGGTGGAGAGGCCGCCTGGAGGCAGCGTGCCGAGTTGAAGCGAGGCCTTTGATTCGGAGAGGCTGAGCAGTCGAGCGGCGTCATTCCTCCTCGGCCAGCCTTCCGAATGGAGACTTGGATCGCCCTTCTAGCCCATTGTTTAGGTTTTTGGGCCAGCCTAGGAGTTGCATGTCGTTTGAAACGTTTCTCATTGGGCTTAGCCCTTGTTGGGAAGCCGGTCCATGAGGGACCCCAAGTTTATGAACCCGACACAAGGATTTTTCGTCTCATGCCCACTAGAAGAATCCTTCAGACAACGGAATGTCTCAAGCGACTCGCACCTGTGAGGGTAAATAAACCCCGAGTACACAATATACTACTCAAGACTTACCGACTAGTGGGAATAATTTTACGACTCTAAGGGATATGATAAGCTTTATGGTTCTTTGAGTTTCCTTTTGCGAGTAAAGCAATACTAATAGT
Organism: Miscanthus lutarioriparius; assembly: GCA_904845875.1. NCBI lineage: Eukaryota > Viridiplantae > Streptophyta > Magnoliopsida > Poales > Poaceae > Miscanthus > Miscanthus lutarioriparius. Next base: position 20,705 of record CAJGYO010000253.1, read on the forward strand.
GAGTCCTTATTTATGTTATTGTTAATGGTAGTATTAATTTATTATCTAGCTTTGTCTATGTAAGCACATGTTCAACTTTCAAGCAAGAGTTGAGCAATCAGTTCCATTTCATCACCTTCCAGCTTTCAGTTCTTACTACGGTGCTAGACCCAAAACAAGTCATACCGGATTGCTCGGTGATTCACGAATCAATGCCCCCAGCTGGGTACCCCAAAAACACATGTCCCGCTTGTACCCCAGGCACAAGCAGGACCAACCCATCACCCTCCTGTCACGGGGTCCAGGTCCCCATCCAAACTTGGACCCCAAGCCCCCGCTTCTAAGTCCAGACTTAGTGCGGTGCAAGGACCTCCACCATCCCCGCCTCCAATCGGGCCGGTCCGAAAAGAGTTGGAACCCACGACAAGAGAGCAATAAGTCTTCCCCTGCGCCCATACCCAAGTATGTGCTCGGGATAATAAATCTGTGACTTGCCTCGAGACTTATGCAATGGCCGGTCCTTAACCGACAGAGATAGGGAAAAAGTGTAACCAAGCTATGCCACGGTTGGTAGTAGGACACAACCTCTTATATCCACCAATACCCAAACCATATCTCTACCTAGGTCACCATTTCTCTTTTCCACCATTTTATCATGAGTGATCATAATTATCACCTATTGTGAGTAACGGCATGTTACTCACGCTTATCGAAATTCTCGAGCATATGACTACTCGACCTATACTAGTAGCACTCATAGGTAGATATATTTATGCATGTAGTTTCCATAAAATACCTGTAACGAAAATACACATCATATATTGTTTACACTAAAATTTGGAAGAAGAGTCACAGGGACTCAAAAGCTCCCAAGATCATGTCATCGAGGGATCAGTTGCGTGCAGACCGGAATCAGCTAATTGAATGCAAAAGACTGGAATCGACTTTCTTGAGATAAGCGCCCGCAGAATAACGACAAAGGCTACGATCGGCGCCGGAACAAGGCATGTTGGACTCTACAAAAAGGGAAAGATTAGAGTCCAAGTTATTTTAAGTTAGAAATGTTTTCTCTTAGGGCCAAAGGTTGTGATGAGTCGTGCTTAGATAGGAGTCATGCATAGGTCCCGGGTATAAATACCAAAGCCCAGCTATTGTAAAACAAACAATCAATTCAATATACAAGTCATTTACTTTTTTTTCGCTCCCGCCACCCCTTAGGAGTAGGAGTAGAGTATATCTCGGTGAGTTCTTGACAGAAGTACAATTTGCATCGATCCGGGTCGACCTCCACCGCTTGTCATGAAATGTAAGTACCGCCATGGCTTACCTCTGCTCGTCACTTTTTGCATCGATCTGGGTCGACCTCCCGTGCTCTCGGTATAAGTTAGTTATCGATTCTTGTCTAGTTCGAATATGGCTGCATCGATCCGGTCGACCCCCACTGCATGAACTAGATTAAGGTCAAGTTATCGGCTCTACCTTAGAATGACAGTCTTTGGTAGATTCATTAAGTTACCGATATTGCTTATTGCTTTCATTATTTATCTAATTACAGCAATATCACTCTGTCCGATTGGGATTGATCTAGATCGGCTTTATATCTTATTTAGCCCATCGTTTGTTAATCTGAAACGGATCTAATCTACACCTTAAACGAAGAGTTACGTTTTATTGGCTATTTTATGTTAATCTTGATCGTGCATAGCGTGCGGTTAGAGCATGTTGTGTCTTGAGTAGATCTATTGGCTAGCGAAAACCATTCCATGGTCCGTTATCACGGTCTATGTGATTATGCCTCATACCCCACTGTTAGCATCGTGGAGTGGGGATCGTTATTTGGTAGATCTATTCCTGACAAGGCATGACTTTAACTATGCGCTATGCCTGAATCGGTTGTTTTAGCCGATATCGAGTGCTTTCACGAACAGTTCGCATCACGAGACCGTTAAAGTAAAGATAGGTTGAAAGATGTGTTAGCCCCATGATCTTATTATTGTATTACGGCATGCATGATTCTGCCTCATGCCCCACTGATATTAGTAATGAGTTAGGGTCGTCGAGTCTATTGCTGTTTCTACGGCCTGCATGATTCTGCCTCATGCCCCACTGGTCATAGCGATAGATGAGATCTAACATGTTCATTAGATTTATCTTTATTAAATAATTAAATGGTGTTAAATTGTTTTTTTATATAAAAGGGGTTCGGTTACTTGTAATCATTGGCTTAACATAAACCAATCATTATTGATATCTTATTATCATTGATTAATATTTGCTCAAATAATGATATTTATCCTGAATGAAAATCGATTCTTCTTACACAACTCCATGAGCTTTAACCAATTTATTCTTATGAATATGCTGGAATCGACTATTTAGTCGATCTCCTTTCATATCGGCTCTCAGAGCCGCACATTCGGGACTGTCTGGCAACACCGGCATGTTCCGCCCTTAATTACTAATAAACTTTCTCTCCTTATCAATTGTGGAGTCAAATTGACTGGCACGTCTCGGGAGGATTGCGTAGGATCGACCATCCCTGCACTAAAGCTAGGCGGATCTCCAGCTCCATTGAGCAGACCCTTCTGGCTTGCTACGTGTGTCTTCGGCATGGGACGAAATTTCGTGTCGACACACGTTTCTGGCATGCCCGGTGGGACCCCACAATCGTCATGGTGGCTCACAACAACGACGACATCCTTATGGTATATTATGAAGATCTACCTGATGGAGATAAGGGTATCATCAGCAAAACTATAGAAGAGTTTTAGAACAAGTGTTTCTTGTCCCACACCAAAACATGTGACAATACAATTGTTCAGAAATTTCTACTACCAAGAGTTCTATTACACGGGAAGACAGATACAGTTGAAGCTGAAGACAGACGTTTCTTTATAGAAGTTATAGACAAATCTATTCGTGATGCCATATCAAGCCGTAATGAAAATTTCGTCAACACATTTCACAACGCCATGAAAGAGGCGATTCATGGGATTCCGATTGGTTCGAGTTGGGTGACTCATTACAACATTCTAGATCCGTCGACCCAAGAGATTGAGGAGCAAAGAAGAGCTAGATATGATAGAGAGTATGTTGAGTTCATTCAATGACAAAGAAGAAGAAGAGCACCACACACCACTCGACACTCTTCCACTTCGGGCTCGTGTGCCTACTCACTCTCGACCTCATCCTAGTCTGCGAGATGAGTATGCTCTGATTGGTGGAGTGACCTCACGGTGGTGGCGGCTTCTCACGGGTCTAGTGGCTATGACCCTTCCGACGAGGAGGTTCTCGGCCCGGTGGTGTTACACGCTCATATGACGAAGATCTTTGGAGAGATGATGATGATGATCTTGAGTGATGCCGGAGATCGAATCGACTTACTGACCCCTTTTGTCCTTAGTTTGTCATTGTTGGACCTTTGTGGTGATAGATGACAAAGGGGGAGAGAGACTGATTAAAGCTTCAGGATTTTTGTTTCATTTGCTTATCTTTGTACCTGAAGATATGTACTGCAGGCTGTAGTTTTTGTTCGTGAGCTTCATTGATGTATCTTGAGTTTGAGATTGCATTGTATCATGTGAGAGATGAGACTCACTTATGCTTTATCTATGGATCTATTGAGATATGATCTTTATTATCTGTGGCTTGTGGACTTGAGAAAATGTGTAATGAGTGCTATGTGTGACATACATGTGTTGTATTTATTTTTCATAAGGTCTATGCATGATAGAATGAAAATATTTGATGTGATGTCTTTATATTTATTCTTGTGTGATATATCCTGTCATATGCATCACAATTCTATTTTGTCACACACACATGCACCCCACGGATGCAATGATTTAGGGGGAGTCTCCTATATGTTTTAGTATGTGCAATTGACAAGTTGAGGTCATTTTGTGAATTCCAATCACAAGCACATATTAAGGGGGAGCCTCTTATAAATCATTGAACCCAAAAGCTTAAATGTTTATATTCTTTTGTAAGCTTTAATCAAGTTGTCATCAATCACCAAAAAGGGGGAGATTAAAAGTGCATCTAGCCCTTTAGTGGGTTTTGGATGATTGAATGACAACGTGATTAAAGGTCTAACCCGTTTGCTAAGTGTGGACAGGTGATAGGTTATCTCACAGGTACTTAATGAAAGCCAAAATGATGTGTTGTTGTATAAACAATCTAGTTCAAGCACAAGACAACAATGCAAATAGAATTCATGCAAGGCTTGTTTATTGTGGGATTTCCATGTACTATGTAAAAGCAAGCTTGTGAGAATTCATTAATGAGACATAAGGGATTGCTTATGGAATGGTCTCATATTTGAAGCTTGCTAAATTGAAATAAAAAAGACAACAATACAAATGAATGGATGATTCAACACAAGATGTGACTTGATGGCTTGAGTTGGTGAAGATAGCAAGGAAAGGCTTCGAGGTACTAAGCAAGGATGAAGGGCAAGCGATGGCTTGGCGGCCGAAGAACCTAGCTAGGGTGAAGAAGAAAGTACTTGCATTTAGTTGAGGTACTAATCAAGCTACGATGGTCATATTGATGTGAAGGATCAAATCACTATTGGAGTGTTTGATAGAAGTGACTTGATACATTTGGGATTATTCAAATTTGATGAATGGAATCAAGTCACGTGCTCAAGATGGCTATGCTCTAGTGAAAAAGATCAATATCAACATGTTGGCGCCCTCACTTGATGAAGATTGAAATACACGGCTTCGGTTCAAAAAGAGCAACTCAAAAGGTTTAAATTCGTTATACTTTTAAATTTGAGTAAATAGGAATGTCGTACTATTAAGAGGGATGCATCATGTTGATAGATAATGTTTCATAAGTGCTCAAGCCAACCCATGTGAGATTTGAGTGTTTGAGAGACAAAAGAGCTAACTGTCTTGTTGCTGGTCTGGCTATACCGGACGTGTCCGGTATACATACCAGACGTGTCTGGTATTTTCCCAGCAGTTGTAAAATTGTTGTTCTCGGGTTGGTTCGTCGGGAGTTCCGATGTATGTCGGGAGTTCTGACGGTCGGAAGTTCCGGCAATGGTCGGGAGTTCCGACGACTCGCAATTTAAATAATTTGGAGAGTTCTCTGTCCAGGTCATACCGGACGTATCCGTATTCATATCGGACGTGTCCGGTATGGACGACCAGAGGCCAACGGTTGGTTTTCCAAAGCCTTGAGGGTCGGGAGTTCCGACGTAAGTCGGGAGTTCCGACGGTCGGAAGTTCCGGCATGTGTCGGGAGTTCCGGCACCTCATATCCTTTAACTTTCGTTACATGGTTTTCAAATTTCTTTGAGGATCGGGAGTTCGGACGTGAGTCGGGAGTTCCGGCGGTCGGGAGTTCCGGCATTCATCGGGAGTTCGCCACGCCACAACTTCAACTTTGTAACTTAGTTTCATTGGGCGGCGTGTAAGTCATCTGGGACGTGTCCGTGTATTGCAAACAACTATAAAGCGGCTAGTTTTTCAAGGGGCTATAAATACCCCAAGCCTCCACCTTTGGAGGTGGTGATTTTTGTTGATATACACACACGTTTTTTTTAGCATTGCCAAGTCTCCTAAACCCTCTCTTAGTGAGTGTGTGATCCAAATTGCAAAATCAATTTGTGGGTTAAGAGAGAATTTAAAAAGAGAGCAAGCCACCACTTGAGCACTTGTGCATATTGTCAATCTCATGATTTGCATTTGTTACTCTTGGACTCTTTGGTCCTAGACGGCTAGGCGTCTTGGGAGAGCAACCGAGAGATTGTGGTTGCTTTGGAAAGTTTGTAATGGTCGATTCTAGCCGCCTCGGAATCATTTAATGGAAGGAGGAAAAGGAGTTGGAAAAGACTCTGGCTAGAGTGACCTTCGTGGTACCCTCTAGGGCTGACCTTCGCTGGGTCGCCCGCAGCCCCCTCAACGGAGAGTAGGACTTGGATGAGTCCGAACTTCGGTAAAATAAATATCGTGTCTCAATTCGCATTTCATTTGATATTTGTGTTGCTCTAGCTATTCTGCAGGTTCTCTGTGTATATTGTCATCTCCATTAGGTGCCTGCAGTTTGGTTTGAAGATAGAAATCGAAAGGAGCAAGTTCAGGGCCGATCTGCAGAAATTGTGTATACCGGACACTTCCAGTATTCATATCGGACACGTCCGGTATTTCCTGCCTGCACTGAAAGTATTTATTCTCTGTTCTAACTTGGTGTTGTAGGGTTGTAACTTCTAGATATATTCTTTATACCTTGTTTTACTCCGTGGCTAACTTGTGAGGGGTGGTAGTACTCTTAATTTGGAGTTTCCATTTTGGAAACTCCCCTTTCTAATTGTTTCCGCGTTTAAAGGTGTTAATTTTCATAAACGCCTATTCACCCCCCCTCTAGGTGACATCCTAGGTCCTTTCAGAAGTCCTTGGCCAGAACTAAACAAGGTCGTGGCATCGCCAACCAAACACCGGCCAACACCTCCCTAGCACTCTATGAGCGAAGCGTAACCAATCGAGGTATCACACGCCACAAATGGTGCAGCACAAACGCGTGGCCATGCGCATGCGCCACGGCGGGAGTGCAACCCGCAAGCAACACCCGGCGCCGTGAACTTACCTAGCCCAACGCCTCTATCGCTACCTTGTATCCATCTACCGACTATGAGCAACAATATAGAAGTCCTATTTGAATCACTACTACACCCAATCGCACTGGCCATGGGAACGACATCTACACCACGTCCATGGGAGACGGCCACGCGCTCCGGTGAGCCTCGGCCCTAACAACGAGTCAACCAGCTACCCTAGGAGCAGGAGAGCCTCACCAGACACGTGACAGATGGACTGGATGAAGACGCGAGGTTCGGCAAGGTGGTTGGCCACATGCGAGGGGCCGCTCTGGTTCACGGCAAGCGTGGCGACGGCGTACCCGGTGACCTGCTGCTCCATCGGCAAAACTACTGCACAGGCGAGGCAAACAAGTCAAGGAGACACAAAAGCCCTGCTCAATTGAAACAAAGGAGTAAGGAGCGACGCCCTAGCCGAGCACCCGCCTCGACGGCCATGGTGGACCGCCACCGGGAAAACGCCCCGCATTACCTCACTAGAGTACGAAAGCTCGTAGGGTCAACTCCAATCGCGAGCTAACTACCAAGGCTAGTTGAGTGCACTATTAATTGGACGGAGGTGGACTATGCAATGCCAATCAGATGGATGACAACATTCGAACTTAAGGGTCGACGGCAGGGGAAACCTCCAATTGAAGCCCCGACACCGTACGGCTGCAACAGTAGCAAGCTTGGCACGAAGCTGGACTCCAACTCGACCTCTAGACAAGCACAATTATAAGGATGGGGCCAGGCTCTATGGGTTTTGCCTTGGCGTGGCTCGACCGGCCGGCGCGACGCCATTCAAGGCGACATGACGGGGAGCGTGGCGTGGCGCAGCCTCTAAATGGGAGAAGACAACATCGCGACGGATGACGGCTCCACGTACGCGTACTAGGCCGACATGACAACAATGCGACCGCAGTGCATTGATGCACAAACGACGGCGGCCATGACAGAGCGGCCGGTGGAGCAGGGCCAACAACGACACGACGCGAAAGCGGTAGGCGACGCAGCGGGCAAGCCAGAGATCACGACCGTGACTAGCTGTAGCGCATTGACGCGACGCAATGTAAGCGCGAACAACGACACGACGACGACGAATTGGTCGGTGGCGCAGCGATGTAGGCGGGCATGACGCTGGCGATGAGAGTGCATGCGGCTACCAATACCGCCAGCGAGGGCTAGCGGTGCGCGAGGACCCCATGAGGCGGAATACCATGGTGAAAGCGAAACGGATGGGCCCGCCGGTCTTGCGGTGGCATGCGTCGCGGCGTGCGTCGGCGTGTCGAAGCGAACCAACAGAGTAGCATCTTTGAGCCGAGGCAACAGTGACCATGACCATCTGGCGACATCAGCCAAAACGTGCCATGCACGGTTTTTAAAGCATCCCAAACATCCAACTCAATGATCCGATTGCTAAGCCACCTATTTTACGCTCGAGATGGTATATCAAGCTACTAAAACCAACCATGAAATTACACTACTTCTTAATCCAATTTGCCTACAAAAATTCCCAAACCTAGCTTCGTCAAAGCGTCGTCCAACTTAGGAATTTCGACTAAGTCTCAAACGGTTACGCGTCGAATTCCATTTCCAAGCTATTAAGTAAGCTAGCTACTGAATCCCATCCTCGACCGCACGTATTTCACAGTCACCTACGAAGTTCATGCTACAAACTGTACTAAAGTTTTGCATATGCGTTCTATAACATTTTTGTTCAATAAAAATTCGTTTAGAACCCTAAGTGATAAAACACGACATGAAATATAACATTCGTTTCGTGTTTCCGATGAACGTTTCAAGTTCCGTATATTGCTTTACACCCTATATTACACACATTTACATATAAGTATGATGCTCATGCAGTGTTTTAGCAAAAAACTTTACAGTGTAACACCGAGGGTGTTACATAGATTGTAGCCGCTGTCGGAGACCTATGGAGCTGCGACGGAGAGCTGCATGGAGGTCTGTGGTGGTGGCGGGGTGGTGGTGTCACGTCTGTGGCTGGCACATCCACCGGAGGAGATGCAGGACCCATGAAGACGATGGGCGAGGTCTTCCTGCTTCTACGCCGTAGTGCTACGGCGGAGATGGAGGACTGCAATAGCAGGTAATGTGTGCGCGTCCCCTGTTATCAGTTTGAGCACATAGTGTAGTTGACTTGTGCTTGCCTATTTACACTTCGATTTGGGACTCGATTTGATTGTTGGTAGGAATGGTATGTTCGTGGTAGAGGTTAAAGTCCATGGTTTCGCTACAAAAGACTCAGATGGTAGGAAATCATACACTAAAGGCACTGTGATTAAGTGGGATGTGGAGTTTGGGTCTTTAACGCTTGAACTGTTGGTGTCAAGTATTGCAAATGAATTGAATGTGCCCTCTAACCAGTTACCCATAGTGTGGTTCTTTGATAAAGAGGCTGCATGAGGATGTCAAATTAATTAGTGAAATTTAGATGGTTGATGTCTTTGAAATGTACAAAGAAGAGATAGGCTGTCAGCTTGTAGTGGGATTGTTTGATAATGATGCTGAGTTTGATGACCTACAGCCTTTGTGTGCAATTCCTCTTTGAGGTTAGATTTGAGATACCCAACAATGATTTTTTCATTGACGATGAACCAAATAGTGCTGCTACTAACAATCTAGAGGATCCTGAACCTAGTACTGCTGTCGCTAATAATCTAGAGGCAGCTACTGATTTAGAGCTTAAACAAGGTGATGATGTTGATGTAAAGCCTAAGAGGGAGCCTGATGTCTTTGATAATCCTGAAGAATATGTTGGAGTTGATGATGAACAAATCTATATTTCAGTTGCTAATGCACAGCCAGTTAACAATACTTATGATTCTGTTGATGCTCACCCATCTGATGAAAATGCTTTTGTTGTTGATGATGCAGACCCTCTTGAGGTGCATGTACTCCATGATCCTTGGAATCCAAACATAGTGAAGGGGGCACATTTTCCTGATATCATTGCATTCAGGAAAGCAATTAGGCATCATGCAGTGAAGACTGGTTTTGAGTTTGCTAGGCTCAAAATAGATAAGACCAGGTTCTTAGCTCACTGTGCTGCAGAGGGTTGTCCGTGGCACATACATGCATCCACTATTTATGATAAAAAACAATAAAGGTAATGTGTTGAACTGCTGTTGTTTATGACCTATTTGTGACCTTTTTGACATGCTAACGACCTGTTTGACATGTTTGTGCAGGTAAAAGTGCTTCTTGCACAGCACAATTGTCCTACCACCAAGCTTTGAGAAGGAAAGATGGCAAGTCAGGGTTAGTCTATAGACAGGCTAGCAGACTGGGTGAAAAAGAATCAAATAAGGGCCCAACGGATGCCAAAAACAAATTGGAGGGTGACTATGGAATTAAGTTGAAGTACTCCAAAGCTTGATCAGGTTTGCAGGTTACTCTAGACCAGATTCATGGGTCTTATGAGGAAAGTTTTCAACTTTTATTCAATTGGACTGCACAGATTGAAATAAGTTCTCCTGGTAGCATTGTAGAAATAGAATTAGAGACAGTAGGTGAACAGAAAAGGTTTAGAAGGATATTTGTTGCTCTGAAGCCATGCATTGATGGATTCTTAGCTGGTTGCAGACCATTTATTGGTTTAGATGCTTCTAGTCTGAATGGGAGGTATCTTGGGCAGTTGGTTTCAGCTACTGAGGTTGATGGCCATAATTGGTTGTACCATATTGCCTATGGTGTTTTTGACATAGAGACTGAAGATAACTGAAAGTGGTTCATACAGAATTTGCACAGAGCTATGGGGGACCCTCCAGGATTGGTGGTTTGTTCAAATGCTTGTAAAGGCCTAGAAAAAGTTGTGGGAGCTATCTTTCCACATGCTGAGAATAGGGAGTGCATGAGGCACTGTACCAAAATTTCATGAAGCACTACTCAGGTGATGTGTTCACTGACCATCTGTATCCTGCTGCAAGGAGCTACACAGAAGGCATGTTCAGGTGGCACATGAAGAAATTTTTTGAGTTTGCTCCTGATGCAATTGAGTACCTTAAGGAAGACCATTCTAGGATTTGGTACAGATGTGCCTTCTCAGAGCTTAGCAAGTGTGATTAACTAACTAACAATGTGGAAGAGAGTTTCAATGCACAGATTAAAAAGCTGAAGGGACTTCACCTCCATGAGTTGGTTGACATGCCGAGCGAGCTCATAATGGAGAAGAGGTACATTAGGAAAAAGATTGCAAGGCAGTGAGAGGATGGCATCCTCCCAGGTGTAGTCAAGGATCTCAATGCCATTAGCAAAAATTTGAAAGTAGTCAAGGTTGCAGCCTGTGATGATGGCATTGCAGAGGTCACAATATTAGATGACTAGAACAACAAAAAAAAGGCACATAGTGGATCTTGAAAACCACAAGTGCTCCTGCAGAGAATGGCAAATAACTGGTAAGTCTTGCAAGCACGCCCTGACATGGATTTGCTCTAACAGAGGAGTCCAAATCTATGACTATGTCCATGAGTATTACTCTGTTGCAAAGTTTAGAGCTGCATATGAACAGAGAGTGGAACCTATGCCAGACAGGTCGAGTGGCCTCATTTTGAGCTAGGATTTAAAGTTTTCCCACCATTACTTGGAAGAAGACCAGGCAGGCCTAAAGTAGTAAGATAAGAGGTTGCTTGGAAAAAAACAGTACAAAGAAGAAAGTGAAATGTCACAGGTATGGAGGTTTTGGACACTTTGCCAAGACATGCAAGGAACCTGAGATGGGACCGGATAGCCAGCCTACTGCTGCTCTAAATAAAAGGTAGAAAATAAGTACATAAAAATAATTTTGATCTGTTCACTACATACTGGTATGAAAAATAAATAATTTTAAACTTATTTTGTAGGAAGATGCCAGTTGAAGAAGAAGCTGGACCATCTCAAGTAAACAAGAAGAAGAAGGCACCTAAGAAAAATAAGACACCTAAGAAGAAGAAGACACCAGTTAAGAATAAATTAAAGAAAAATGCAGTAGCTCCACCTGCATAGGTTGTTAGAAGCCTGTTTGATATGATAAATGATGGGCAGTAATGAAGCTACAGCTTATTTTATGTGTAATGGCAAATGGCCTTCACGTCCTGTGAACCTAATATGTAATGGCCGTAATCCACCTGCAGCTTATTTTATGACTTAGGATATGTGGCCTATATGGCCCGGGAACCTGAACCTGTTATGTGATGGCCTAAATGGCAACTTGGTTGTGTGAATGGCCTATATGGCCTTTGAACCTGAACGTGATCTGTAATGGACTAAATGGCATTTGAACCTGCAGTTTGTGAACTTGGCTGTGTCAATGAAGTTGCAGATTTGGTCTTTTTTTTCTTATTTTTTTTCTTAACTTGTGATGGCCTAAATGGCATATACATGGTACATGTGTTGTATTTCAAGTTCAGATGGCCTATATGGGATATATTTGTGTTACATTCTTATTGCCTTGACTAGTGATGGCTTTAATGGCATACATATGATACATGTGTTCTGGGAACAATTCCTGGAACAGTTCTGTATATTTCAGATGGCCTATATGGCATAACACAATTCTGGAACATTCATTCATTCAATCAGAACCATACATTCATTCAATTCGATTCTGGGAACATACAGGGCACACACACATATTGCTTCCTAAAAGAAACTGGTACAGTCTGATCACTTCCACATTCCAGCGATAATCCACTGTTTGTTTCAGCTGTTCACTTCTACATACCAGCAACAACCACACCAATCATGACACCTACAAAGCCTATATAGACAATGGCTAAAAAGAAGAATCAAGCACAATCTGCATGTTCTTGTTGCCGACTTTAGGCTTCACCGCAGCATCACCTCAACATGTAGCATCTTTATTTTCCAAACCTCTCCTACAACACTATCCAAAGTGTTTGCTTCACTAGTTCCAATTCTTCCTTCAAATCGGCGCAACAAAACACCAGCTGTATCCTTCACTACTTTGCACCCTCCGTTCCTCGTGCTTCAAAGGCCATATACTCCTTCTCGGAGAAGCGGATGTATGGGCAGGTACTATCATCATCCTGCAATCGAAACAAAGGGCATAAATCAGAGATGAATCAACACACAGCGAGCACAACAATGTCAAAAATCATAACCTTGATGTTGTACGGGCACTTGAGGTACCACTCGCCCTTTGTCGCCGGTTGCTTGCTCTGGATGCGGACCAAAGCAACATGGCAAAAGGGGCACTCCCTTCTACCGCTGGCCGTCGAGCTCGAGCCATTGGAAGTTGCCTTCATGGTGCTGCGACTCCACTTCCCGGACATGGCTTCAAAGTTGGGCGCCGCCATCGAACCGAGCCTCCAGAGCACCAGATGCTGCAGATCTCAGGTGGTCGTGCCAAACTGCTCCGCCGTGGGCTGCGACGTCGACTCAGGCAGGGGGATGGACGTTGGCTAGATTCTAGGGTTAGGGTTCTTGGAGGAGGGGAACGAAGAAGGATGAGTGCGGGTGGGGAACGGAGTCGGACGGGAGACGAAGACCGAGAGGGCCACGGCGGCTTCTAACGCTAACAGGCAGGGGCATGGGTGTCCATAGGAAAGTCATGTATGCCTTCCTCGACCTGACAGTGGGCCCGAGCTATTCACATACGTAGAAAATGGCAAGCACCAGCAACACCAGAATTGTAATGACATATTTCAGAATAACCGAATTATAATGTCATTCCTCCAACTTCGAAGAATTGTAATGGCTTCGATCAAAAAAAAACCCTAGAAATACGCTTCTTCCTCAATGTTTTTCATTTCATTCATGGACTTTGCGTACACCGCCCTCCAATATTAGGTGTGCGAATAAATTTCACTTTGCACACTGTTATACGTGTTGTCGTACGTATACGTATGACGTGTACCCAGAAACACTTGAACAAGTAACCCTTTTTGCTGAAGCTAATTTACTGAATTGTTACAACTGACAGCATGTTACAACCGGGCAGGAAACAGAAAATTTGTTCACTCTTGACGCTACACCGTAGGGAGGAACAAAAAGAAGACTACAGCTCTGATCAATATAAAGCATCTAGTTCTTTTATTTTGGCTAATTACAGAAGGTCGACGTTGATCTGTCACCCCTTTTTCTGTTTCATATCTCATATTTACACAATCGTGGAATCTCCCTACAACCTACAAAAATTGCGATTCCATGGATCCTTTCGGTGGTACTGGCTTCCCACCGTGTACAGAAACCTCCTTCTGCAGTAATGTTATTGAATCCTTTCTACTATTACCTGACCTTTACACACAACAAGGAAAAAGAAGAACCGTTTCTGACGTATGTGCACAAAGGTAATGCGGTCTTCCTGGAAAAGCAATGGAAAGATCTCTGAGCCGCCAACACCTCAGCCCTCAGGTCAAGCAAAATAGATAGACAAATCAGTGGCATGATCTTCCTTCGGATGACGACACCGAAGGGGACCATGAGTAGAGTAGTGCATTTCTCACGAATCAGCTATCCTAGTAACTGATGTTACCACTGCATTGCAGAAGAAGCACCTCTGGTTGTTCAGGAGATGCCTGCTTATGCAGCCAAAACAGGACCGGTGATGGCATGGCTGGAATGTTGCATCAGAATCACAGTTGTAGCAAATGCAACAGGTGTCATCTGCTTCTTCATCACCCATGTTAATGCTATGGTCTTTTTCATCATCCACAGACACTGTAATGCGTCGGAAGTAATGGGAGAACTCTTCAAGCTGTGCTAGCTTTGCAAGGGAGGAATCCCCTCGAAGAACATTGCTCTACAGAAATACATAAATAATGGAACACTGTGTCAACAAAATAGAAAAGAAAATAACATAAAAACTAAAAATCAAACAGATCAAGGAAATAAGATACAAAATATAGAATGAGAAAGAAAACAAACCCAGTTGTAGCTCAGTAGGTACTGCAGCCCAAAATGGATTGTGGCAGGGCAATCCATGCTTGCAAACACTGCAATCACATCATTTAGCTCCCTTTGTTCTGATGTGCTGCTACATTCCATAAGACTGAGGATAATGCCGACAAGAGGAGCCAAGATCATAGTACGATTTGTTTTCTCTTGATGCTGCCCTGGCCGTCTTAGTGTCCTGCATCCACAAGCTTCCTACTGGTTAAAAAAAAGGCCCACCTACTTTCTTGTTGCATAAGCAAGAGAATTCCTATATGTACCATAAAACATAAAAATAGACCTACCAAGATGGAAGCATAATTAATTGACTCAGAATCAGCTTCAATTAATAAGCTCAAAGGAATCGCGGTAGCAATTTATTTAGGTAATGAACACAATGTAGCTTTCAAAGATTGTACACCAAGCAGACTTTCAGTAAGAACATTCTACCTCTGAAAAAAAATCAGAAACTAAGATTAAGATGTTTACTTACATGTCAAAGAACTCTGCATCAGCTGCTGATATGATGTGGTTGAGAATAAAGACAACTAATTCAGTCAACCTCCGCAAATTCATATCTGGTCCCATGAGAAATGCACAAGGAATCTCTCGGGTACAGAATTCCAAGATTCTCGCAAGACAACATGATATATCAAAAATTACACTGCACTTTCTCTGCTGCAAATCAGCAACCTGAAAATAACAGATGGTTGATCATATTTTTCATAATTGCAGGGTCACACCAGAGGAACAAAGGAACACATTGGTACTCTCATGATAAATTGTATTGGAATAACTGGAGCAACCAAATCCCACAACGATTATATTAACTATATTTTATTACTATACAGCTGCATCATAGAGAAGAGGTTAAAGGATATGACTCCTGCAGGCTACGACCAACCAGCACACAGGTATAAAAAAAAAGATAGTCCACCTGGTTTTTATCTTGCATCTCCCGGATGGACATAGAGAACTCGGTCATTGTCCAGCTGAGTGTATTGAAAAGTCGATTGAGGAAGGAAAAGAACAGCTCTTGTTCATGAATACATGTCTCCCTCAGTAGAACCTTCGGAGGAAACCAGATGATCAAAATATTAGTTTGCATAACAATCAAATTGAACAAAAATAGGAGCGAATTAAATCAAAAGTAACAATATTTAAAAATACCTGAAAAGTTGCAGATGATGAGGATTCGCCATTCTTAGAGGAAGCAAATCCTGAGCCTTTGCAGAACCGGGAAAGTATGTTCGTAACAGGAATCCATGATCTGTTGTTAAAAGCTGATAAAAGTGATCTAGGCATCTTATTTATAGCCTCCCGATTGTTTTCGAAAACAAGCATGAATTCTTTGTATTGTACAAGGACTGATATGGATTGAAGAAGAAGATCTTTCAAGTCAGGATTCACTATCCTTGTATCATCGAAGTGCTTGACAACCAGAGTGACCTATTATTGATAAAACAGAACCCTTAGATAACTTTGAAGCACTCAAAGAGTATGCTGAAACCTATCAAGAAATTAATCATGATTTGGTTCAACCGAACTATATAATTTAAAGTTTAAAATAGGCTGTTTATCTCTATAAGCTAAAAGACCTGAACTATAGCTACTATTAACTGCAAACCTTCAATAATTAATACTATTAATGTCAAGAATAAAGGTGCAATTAGGTTTCAAAGAAAAAATAATGAACTAAGAAGCATCAAGATGATTCAGTACATACAAATGGGGCCAGCCCTTGCATGAGAAATAATGCAGGGGAAACAAAAGGAGGATCGCTCCTTCGCAGTGCATGGAAACAATCCACCTGCAAAGGTAATAAGAAGAAAACTCTCTTGGGTAAATAGATTCATTGTGAATGAAGAAAAAACAACGCCAAAGGAAACAATAAACCTACCAGTGATTCCACATAGAACTCAGGAACATAGTGGAAAATGTTATTTGAGTTACTAAGGACCAAAAGAAGCTCCACGACCCACATGCAAGTTGCGTACATTCCCCTTTGCTTCCACTGGGAGAAAAGGGCGGCCCGGTACCTGAATGCACCATAAGAAAAAAAAACGGCAGATTAACTCGGCGGCCTAAAAAACTATCATAGCGCTACTTGGATATCCATACCATAGAAATCAAAAGAACATAAATCAATGAACATCTCCATAAGTCATTTAGCTGCAAGGAATCTCTAAACTTGAAGGGAATGCTTTCCATCTGTCTCTAGTACCACTAACCAGTTGAATCTATTGTGAATAAGTTAATATGAACATCCCAGATCAAAACTAAATCCGAAAATCATGTCTGCAGCACAGTTCTAAACATTGCTAGCAAATGCGAAAAAAATTATCATTTGCCCATGGTAGTAAGAAAGTACAGAAGATTTATCATTTCAGAAAATCATACCAAACACAATGGCGTACACAATCCACCAAATCCTCATGATAGCTATTCGGGCTTCTTTCAAACGCCTTACTTGCTCTGAGCATGATTTTTCTCGTATCTGCCTGTCAGTTTCTTCTAGTAAAGAAATGGACTCGACTGCTGAGACATGAAATAAAAAGCCTGTACAGAACTAACTTAAATCAGTGCTATCATTTGAATTAAAATCAACATATACTAATATCCTAGTAAACTGAGTATCAATGGATAATGAATGTATCGTTGACTCACTAGGGTCGTGTGGTCCATTTTATGTCAATGGATGGCAAAGTCAATGAACAAGTAAATACTGCCCATTTGCAAAAACACAAGGCGTATTTATTTTGGGAAACTTCGTCTGTTCTGACCAATACTTAGTCAACCTATAAGAATTTTTGATAGTGCATAAAATTACACAACCAGATATACTATGAAATTCTTTCAAAACATATTGGTTTTGTTGATAAAATAATATATACTGTGAGAAAACAATGGTAAGAGATTAACTTTGAAGAGTAGGTCAAAATATGCCTTGTATTCTTGGATGGATTTCTTTATAGTTACATGAGGACACAATGTTCAATAGTTCACCACAAAGTGAAGTCATCTAGAAAAAAATCCAGGTGTTGGCCGATGAACATGGCACATATTTTCAAGAAAATTCCCTCACTGCCACTCAAATCTATAACTATCCCTTCATTGCCATCCAAAATTATAAGTTCTCGCTGCCATCCATTTAGAATTTTTTATCCCTTCATTGCCATTGCCGTTGCATGGACGTACCTTATTCCCCGAGCTGCCATCCATATAGATAATTTGTTCCCCTCAATGCCATTGAGGTAACGGAATGGCGTTTTCACAGTCGCCACGGTGTTGCAGGAGATCACAGCGTCTGCCAAGGTGACGCCGCCGCTGATTGGCGTAGGCAGCTGTCGAGGCAAGGAGAAGCGCAATAGGGGCAGGCCCCGTGATGGGACGGATGATGCAGGGGGGCTAAGCCCCAACCACGTCTCATGGATGGACGGCGAGCTGCTGCGAGCGGTGCAGATGGAGCAGGAGAAAAAGGTCATGGCCGCTGCCTAAGACAGCCGCACCAACCATGTCAGGCCCCCAGAAGCCACGGTGCATGGACACATCACGCTCATCGAGGCGCACGCCGTAGCCCTTGAAGATGGCGTGCGCCAGGTAGCAGTCTCGTACATGGCACAATGACGTTCCGTTCCCTCCATGACATTGAAGGGAACAAATTATCTATATGGATGGCAGCTAAGGGAACAAGATCTATTTAAGCAATGGTAATGGCAATGAGGGGATCAAAAATTCTAAATTGATGGCAGTGAAGGGAACCTATAACTTTCGATGGCAAATTGGCAATGAAGGGGTGGTTATAGAAGTCAAAGGCAACGAAGGATTTTCTCCAGGCAAAATGCATGCATGTACAAACTTGTACACCTAAGGTGATTGGATACATGCAGTTTGTAGGTGACTGAACATACACAGAACTAAGACAACTTATTCCGTGGCAAGTTGGGAACAGGTCATGAATACTCCACTGAAACAAAGATATGAATCCTTCCTGCAACATATATGTGTTTGTATGCTTAAAAAAATATCACTTGCCTGCCTAAAATTTGGTGAGATGCCCAGATGGTATAACAACAACATAACATCAAGCAGCTCTTCTTCTTTAAGTGCTTCCGACGAAGATTGAGTTGCCATTGGCATGTTTTCAAGACTATGCAGTGCTTGGTATCCATATTCAATTTCTTCTTGAGCACTAGAGCTAGGTTTGTCTTCGATCTCATCACTCAGACCTCTACCATTGCACTCAGCAGCTACATGAGCAGACCTTTCAGGCATAGGCTTACATGGGCCTTTTGAAGTTGATGGCACATACTTAGCAGTTTCTTTGTATCTTAGGCCAACAGCAACATCTGTCACTGAGCAGCAACAAGGCTTCTGTACTGTAGTGTGTGTAACACGTGTCTCTTCATCATTCATGCAGCCTTCATCCCATTGTACTTCATTTTCCACAGCATCAAATTGGTGATGCATCAAAATACTTGGTGGTCCACCGATTCTAGGAATTACACTGTAATAGGCATCATTCCTAAAAAGCAATTGTGTTGGAAACTTGCGCTTTCCACCTTTGTGAAGAAATCCAACACCATTCCCACAGTTCGCTTTAGAGGATGGACTTAGATCCAGCAGAATCCATAGAAAATCCTTCAGACAACAAATGTAGGATTACTGTGTACAATGAAACAAGCACAGTGTTGTTGAAAGTCCCATTGACAACCATCCTATGATCACCACCTCTAGCTTTCAGCACCAAACTTTGTACAAAGGACCTAAATACAGAGCCTGGAGGCTGAGGCGGAGACATTGGTGGAATAAAGCATATTACCAAGCTGCAAAGCTCACGATGCATCTCCTCAATCTGCAAAGAAAAATAGCAGCCTGTGAGTATATGACAAGACAGAAGGGAGGGAGAGAGCTTTAGATATCTAGAATCAATAGTGTGCTAAAGTATTCTATTAAGCAAATGACAAAGTTAAATTGCAGGCCAACTGACTTGACAAAAAATCGTGCCTTATCAACCTCATTATGGGTGCCATGCACTAATGCCTTGCAAGGACATAGGCAAAGGGTATTGAAAGGTCAACCCCAAAAGCAGAAAGCATGAGAATCAGGCAACATACAAGTATAGAAAATAAAAGGTAGCAGAACGCATAAGTTCACTAATGCAATAATATCCAATCACAGCAGTGCAGTTTACTAAGAGAAATGAAGAACTCTAAACTAGGTCAACTACAAACACCATGCTAGTCAAACTATCGAATGGTGTAGGCATGTAGCATTGATGTCCACATGTCAAGTGCAACCAAATAATTGGAGAACATGATTCAAGTGAGCGTGAATATAGATCATCAACCTGAAACATTATTCGATGGTAGGATAGAGGATAAGTTCACAGAACAGTAAAAACTGGAGCTTCTTGTTGCTGTGGCAACATTATGTAAGAAGTGAACAGGAAGAAATGAAAACATGCTTCTTCTCTGTGCAAAACTCTTGCTGCTGTGTTAACATCATGTAAGAAATCAATAGGATGAAACAAATACATACTTATTCTTTGTGCAACACAGAATTCCTAGTTATCAGGAGAAGAAATGACTGCTTACAGCAAAATCTGCCGAGATGAAAGGAATTTACCTTTTTTATTGCATCTGAGAGTGTTGTCATCGTCAGTGTCATGCTAACTTCATCCTCAGAAGACCCAGGCCACCAAACAGATGGTACAAGGCACTGTAAATCCTGCTTATTTGGAATCTTCCTTGTAAGGAACCCTTCAAACGAGAAAGCGAAATCTTCTGCTTTCCACCATAAACACATTACATCTTTATGCCTCAGAAGGTGGCAAACCAGCACTAAAAATGGATATGACCCAGAATACGGGCATTCTGTCAACACAAGTGGTGCAGCTTTGCACATGCAAGAAAGAGCCACAATGAGCTCCTGAAATAATGAAGTGCAGCCTGGGAACCGGAGGAAAAGGTCAAGAACCTGATCAAGGCATGAGAAATCATGTGGCTCACGAGTCCTGAAAACATCTAAGAGTAGAGTGGTCAATGAGCCCCAGGCAATATACTCAAGGCACCCCTGGCTCACTTCAATAGCACTGAAAAGTTCTGCACATATCCCTTCTGAAATTGGTCGAAAGAGTTCTTGCAGTGGTGCGAATTTTTTGACCCTCCTCAGTTTCTCAAAGTATGCTGATTCAGATTTCTCCAGGTTGTGAACTTCTAGCAATCGGAACAGACATCTAAGAAGATATGTCACAAACGACCAAGAGCGTGGTGGCGCCTCCAATGGATCAAACCCATCAACAGGATACCTGAGTGGATGTGAGCCAAAGTTCAGATAACAGCGCTCTCCTTCCGAGAGGGAGATTGCAGCATAATATCCCTTCTTAGGTTTCACATTGCGAATTCCATCAAAAGCAACACCAAGAGAAGTCCCATTCCTGTAAAAGGAGATTTCTCCTGCATCCAAGTTGATGCAGCAACCGATCACGTCACCTACTGCCCATGGCTGGCCATATGGCTTTGGGTCATTGTTCCACTTAGTCACCCTCCGGCCATCAAAGGAATATGAATCATCAGCATCACCAACACCTTTCTGATCAGTAAAAGGGCAAGAGAGAGTAGCCCATCCAAGCTGCTGAACTCCAGATGTCTCCAGGGTCACCTCATACATCCATTTTCCTTTCCACACACAGGCATTAGCCCTGGCACTGCTGAACGGGGCGGAGCTCTCAACAAGTAAAGGTCCCCTGACATTCCTGAAGCTACCGCAAATGCTCGAATCATCAAGAACCACCTTGCTCTGCCCAGCACCTTTGTCCACAATCAAGACGCTGCCATGGTATCCACGGATGCATTTTTCCCAGTCAATATCAAATTTTCTAGCTTGATTCCTCAACACTGAGAGCACGAAGCCCGTGTCAATTGGTCCAGGAGGCCGGACCACTGACCTGTGAGGGAGATCAAAGATGTGCTCTATCGTCCTCTCAACAGCCTGGTGCCCAATTTCATCATGATAGGACACCAAGTGCGACTTCTGGTGGCTAATCTTAGCTTCGTCACCAGACAATAACACAGCCAGCCCAGGGGGAGAATGCACTCCTCCTATGGCTACTGCTTCCTTCCGCCATCAAGCTCAAGGGTGGCCTTAACGTGGAGCATCTGATTCAGTTGAACCCCATGCACGACGGAGAAAAGGAAGGATTGATCTTGCACGACGGAGAAAAGGAAAAACCTGATCAAACCATGGATGGATGGGTTAGACTAGAGTGACTAAACTGGATGTGCTATATTAAATTATCAAGCTACTGAGCAACAAACAAGACGAAGAGATTTGGGCCCTGTTTGGAACCACTTGTATGACAATTTTAATCTGATCAAAATTTAATAAGAAGCTGCGGTCTAAAGAATCTATTGTCTGAAAAAATCTGGGTGTTTGGCAATCCTGATTATTGCGTATAGATTTTCTGTATTCAGTGTAAAATGACTTGTATGCCTCGTAGGTTAAGAGTAGCTCATTTGTTGACTGAATACAAGCTGAAATCAATAATAATAATTTAGTTTGTTACAATAATAAAATCATCAATCAAATGGACAAAAAATGGAGCATTTCATTCTCTAAATTTTAAAGAAATCGAGATGGATACAACAATTAATCACTCATAGTGTGGCCAATTCAATTTTTCACCCAACAATTAATCTCATGTTCTCTACAAAATGTATAACCGACCAATTTGAAGCATGGATCTGGATGAGCCTGACAATAGAAGAGAGCACCAAATTCAATTTTCACGGCACAAATATGATCATACTCTTGTCTTGTGATGAGGATCACCAATCAAAGTAGCCTTTCCCCCATCTGTTTAGGCCACAGGAATTCACCACACGCATGGCAGATTGGGAGCAGCAGCGCAGGAAGCCGTCTGACGGACCAAGCACGGTGGTGATGGATCTAACGGGGCCGCGGCGTGGGGGACGGGCCAACGAACTGGGGAGGCGGGGAGCGGCGCAGCGATGCACGGCAGGGCGGAGAGGAGGGGTGAGCGGGGGAGGGGCGACGGGAGGAATAAAGCTCGCTGTGGAGGAAACGCGGGCGTGAGCTCGCGGTACAGAGAACGCGGACTACTACTGATTAATCGAGAAATAATCTACGCGTTTGGGTGGGATTTTCGCTTATTTTCATCTAGAATCTGATTAAACAGAAACAAACAGGATCAGCAAAACAGATTACTTACTGGCAAGAGATCGGTCAAGGAATCTCCACGCCACGCAACGCCACTTCAACATAATAAGAGGATGGAACGAGGACGTCGGCGCAGCCTTTCCATCGCCGACCGTGATGTCCCTGCTGATGCACACTGATTGGGGAGGCGGCAGAACAGGGGAAGGGTGAGAGAGGCGAAACTCTCAATTGAGAGGTCCCCGATATGAACGGGCTCTCCTGTTGACCTGTTGCCGGCGATAGTCGGCGGTGATGGCGCGAAGGTTGGGAGCAGCTAGGGTTTCACCTTGGAGAAGTCACGAGGAAGACGACGCGATAGAGAAAGAGAACAAAAAAAAAATTGAGACTATTTTTCAGATTAGACCTTTCCTTTCACGGAAAATACGGTTCTATTGTGGGCATGCTGCCTGCATACTCTGTATATACGGTTCTAAATTGTCCTATTCTGCTGTACTATTTCCGTAATCTTGTGATGAAAGTGGGGGAAATCCTCGGTTCTACAAAATGCTGCCTGTATGCAACTCAACTCTTCCTTTTTTTTTTCTCCGAGAGTGAATTTCTCTTTGCATGTCTCTATACGTGTGGCTTTTACTTGATTTTTCGACACTCGCCTAGTGCTGAGATAAGAGGATATTGACTTTTATCTCTTTTTTTTGCATCCAAAAGTAAAGTATTTATATACGTTGATGTTTTTTTTCTTTCATACTTAATTGTAAAATTAGCCTTTCGTTGGCTTTAAGTGTTAGGGCCAACTGTTCGAGCAAGTCCATTAAGTTTATTTAGTTACTAGCAAACAATTCATATGTACAGTCAACTTTGCCAAAATTCATTAGGCAGTGTAGGATGTCATCCTTAATCATTTACTATTATCTTCCTGAATTACTGGCACAAGAATTACAAGGATACCATTTGTCAAAGTTGCTTATATCAAGAAATAGACAAAAATAATTGAATAAGAAAGTAACATTTTTTAGCATGTGCATTTGATCTATCTATCATTATTTCTCCTATCATTGCTGTGTTACTGAAACTGTTGTTGCAAAGATACAACATGGGTCATCTCTTTGCTAAAAAGATGACTATGTCTTTCTAAATATGTGCAAGACCCAATTAAATAACTCGAGGGAAAACAGAAAAAATCTAATATGTTGTATTAGAGATATCATGTAATAAACAAAACCATTATGCAAATTCTTACATGGAGATTGGTAGGCGATTTAACTTGTTCACAGCATGTGTTATCTTGTTCCAAATAAAGGTTTCTACTCCATTATTCACCAATGTGAATGTTTTCTGTTTCTAATGATTTATATGTAACATTATAATATTATTAAACCACATAAGATATGAGGATGCCTTATTGTTTACTCTTTATGTCCACAAAAAAATGCAATTCTCGCATTTTGATGAGTCAAACAGTTTGAACTTTGACTGAATTTATATAAAAAAGTATTAACATTTTGTATACAAAAATAAGTACCATAAGATTAGTTATAAGATATATTTTGATAATAATTTTATTGAAGATATAAATGATAAACTATTTACTATAAACTTGGTCAAACTTGAGCTAATTTACCGACATGGGTCCATTAATTGCATTCTTTTGTGGATGGAGGGAGTATTTAGCATGATTTCATTGACTACTTTTTTGAAGGAAATACTATTTTGAATAAGTTCCTCTTCATGCAGTGTTCGAATTGATGATTTTCTGTGGTTTCAGTATAATTCTAACTTTTATGTTTGGCCTTTCTTTAAATCTCATTATTTTTTCTATTCTATTGTGTTTAAATTTTTTTCCCAACGGAAAAATTGAAATATCTCTTGTCAAGCAATACTTTGCTATAAAATCATTTCATCGCATTGTTCACATAAAATAGTCTTTACCATGTTTAAATGTTAATTTTATTGGCAGCCCTAACAATGGCCAATTGTTACCGTGTACATTTAGGAAAACATTGAGTCCCTATGTTTTTAAAGTGTTCTGTGCAGTCAACCAAACAAAACTTGATGACCCTAACAACCCGGTTATGATATATCTCTAAACTCCCTGTGACACCAAACGATCCACTGCTTGATCACACGTCCAAACTCCTGGCTCTAAGACACATTTTGCTTTTCTAATTGATCTTTTTACAGGGAAAAAAAACCTGGTCCTTTTTCGTTGGAAGAAATAAAAAAAAAAGAATAATCATTCTGAGTTGTTATTTAGGTTCTGATACTTGCAAAACTACACATTCGACTACCTAAACTTGTCCTGAATTTAACTTACAACTATTAGGACAAGATGAGAACTCCAGACACGTTTAAAAAAAATAAGTGTTTAATTTGTGAATACTCGAATTTGGATGAGGACTCGGGAAAAGTCTAACAGGCGCTATTAAAAAAAATTAAAGGAGTGCTAGGGGTTCTCAGGAAAAGCGTCGTGAGAACAGCAAAGAAGAGAGAATAGAAACCCCTTTCCCTCCTACTGCACGGGCAAACGCGGGCCAGGGGCAAGAGGCAACCGCGCCCACCCACGTCCGAAAGCGCCCTAGCATGGATCCACCGCTGAGTCGTTGACCCTTGCGACGTAGCACAATTCACAACCACAACCATTCCGTCCGTCGCCGCAGCCGCTCTTGCCACGATCCTACATCGGCGAATGCTCTGGCAGGCAGCACAACAAGTTGGGCTCGACCGCTTTCACTTGCTGGATTGCTACGGTCCTCGATAGCATAGATATTTTTTGTCATTAATATAAAACAAGATGAGAAGCCCTCTCAAGCCTGAACTTCCCGGTGGACTCTGGACTCCTGGCTCTTGTCGAGCTCGACGTGTGGCGCCGGTGTTTGGAGCCGATCGGCAAGTAGTGCTAGCTATAGCAAACGAACAATACGCAGAAAACGTCGGTCCTCGGCGGGCATATTCTGGACTGGAAAGATGGGAAGACGAAAGTTGCTTTGTAGCCGTCGAGAAAGACGTAGCCTACCCGCACAAGATTCGTCGATCACTACGCGTGGACGAGCGGGCCGATTACTTTATTCGGCACGTGAATCCTTCTCGTCCCTCCCGGGCAATCTCTATCCTGCTACGGTCTCTCACTCGAAGCCTGTTTCCTTTTTTGATTTGAGAAATCTGATCGATGGAGAGGGTCGTCGGTCTGAGGCGGAAGGCTCTCGGCCTTCATCGGTTTGATTAATTTAGCCGGCGAGTACGTGGAGCAGGAAGGAACACGTGTGGTCGTGTCGTGCGTGCAGCCGTGAGCGGCCACGAAAGCGACCGAGACGATGGCGCCATCCTCTCGCCATTCTGTGTCGTTCGTCTCGTCCCGGGCGCGGAGGAGGAGCCCGGGAGGACAGGAGACCGGGCCGGGCGGCCCGAGAGCGACGGCGCGGGTCTGCTCGCGTCAGCTTTTAATGATAGTAACCCCCCGAGGCGTGTGGCACGGGGGCAATGCCGTCGGCCGTTGCAGGGCGCGCGCGGCCGGTGGCGGACGGCACCTGTGGACCTCTCCGATCCGCGGACGGGCCGGTGGCGTGCGGCGACCGCGTGCCCGTGCCTGCCGCTCCCGTGCGGTCGCGTCACTCGCTGCCGCGTCTTTTTGGTAAGACAAGATGCGTACGTTCGCGCGAGCGGCCCCGCACGTGTTGTTCGCGGGAACGTGCTGACTCGCCGACCCATCGTGTTGCGCACGGCGCCGCTGTCGGCCACCGGTCGCTTCCTGTTCCGGATCGGAGCAGGAGCACTGCAGCAGTGTGGCACTGGAGCGAGTGCAGCGCCCCTGTTCTCTGGTCCACTCCGCGCGCCATGTCGCTCTCGGAGGATATGAGACCACCGTTCCGGTTTAGCAACGCTTGTTCGCTGGCGAAGAGATGCAGTTTGGGAGTGGGCACCTAGCAGTCACAGCTTCATGTCGTCTTCTATGTCACGATCATGCGAGCAGAGTGGGCCGAGCACCAAATCATGTATCACACGAGCGCAGTGAGCCGAGCAACAAAACGTAATATACGCACCCATCGGCCCATGCTTTAACTACGAGTATTTCATTCAGAAGGATGGGAGGAAAAACAGGAGCAGGAGAATTTCGTCTCCGGCACTCTGCCAGTCATTTGATCCTCATCACAACATGAAGCTTGTGCAAGGACGGACTATGTAGCAAACTAATAAACAGACACTAGCAGCAGTCGGTCCAGTACAGGAACAAACACCTATTACCAGCGTAGCAAACTAAAACACCTAGCTACGACCCGCGAACGCTGTACAATGGCAATGGCATCAGATCAGCGGATCATCCAGTCGTGGTCTAGTCCCAGCTCCCGCTCAGCAGCGGCTTCACGTCGGCCACCTCGCCGAACATCTTCACCAGGTCCGAGCAGCTCGCCGCGGCCTGCTGATTCTCACCCTCGCCGTCCTCCACCTCCACTTCGCCCTCCAGCTGCAGCCCGAGCTCGTCCTCCACGTCGTCCGACGCCGCGATGAGCAGTAGCTGGCACCCCTCGTAGTTGAGCAGGTCCGGCGGGTCCGCCGGCGCGTACCGCCGGCTGCCGAACGCGCCCTGTAGGTGGGCGGGGAACGCCGCCCGGCGCTTGCTCTGCAGCCCGCGGAACCCGCCGCCGTCGCGGCCGCCGGAGGGCGGGTCGGGGTTCTTCACCTGCACGAGGAACGACGCCTCCGGCGCCACGTTCATCGCCTCCTGCGGTTCCCCGGCGCCGCGGGTGCGGAGCTCCAGCTTGTACACGAGGTGGGTGTGCGACTGCGGGCTCCGCCCCCGCCCGCCGGACGTCTCGTGCTTCAGGATGCGGTACACGCCCTCGCCCAACGCCCGCGCCGCCGGCCTGTGCCGCTTACCTCGCGTCGCCGTGCTGTACTCCTCTGCAACGAATATGAAATCTCAAAAAAGATCAGTTTTTTTCTTCTTCTTCCAACCGACAATGTTCGGCGAGACTCAGTTGAGTGCATGCAAGCTGCTCAGCACACCGCATACTGTACCTTCCTTGAGCGCGTCCTTGATGTCCTGGACCTTTGTGGTGACGAGCTCGACGTAACCCCAGTACGGGCGGCTGTGCTTCGCCGGGTCCGGCAGGCTCTTCTTCCCCATCACGACCAGTCGGAGCAACGGCTGCTCTTCGATGTCCACCTCCTGCGCAATCACTTAAAAAGTAATTATGAGTGTTCAATTCATATATGAATATGACGAAATTAAACAATGTAACTTTGGATATATGCATGTGTACCTCCTTGCCGTGGCCGCCTTCCGCGCCTTTCTCCTCGTTTCTTCCCTGGCCACCGTCGCCTTGTTGGTGGCGCTTGCGGCCTTCCTTGCCGGAGTCCGGCGCCTGCTTCTCTTCGACGCCGCGGCCGCCGGTGGACTCAGGGCGCAGGACGATGTACATGCGCTGCACGTCGTCGGGGCTGTGCGCCTCGTTCTTGTCTACCTTGGGGCGGTAGAAGAAGAAGATCTCGCCCTTCTCCTGGATCTCCACCTTGGGGTCTGGTCGCGTCTTCGTCTCCTTGCCTTGCCCCATGGCGGCGGCGATCAGCGGGTGGACAGAGTTTGCAAACGATCGAACGAGTTGCGTGCTCGTGCCAGCGATGGGGACGGAAGCGAAGGTGAGAGGGGCGAGCGGCGAGTAGCGGCGCTGTGACTCGGTGGCAGTAAAAAAGAACGCATGAGGACGCATAGGTGTCATCGGCGACCTTCTGGCTACCTTACACGTGCGCACGTACGTGTCCCCGGCGCCGGCTAGAAGCGTCGAGTGCGGTAGGATATTCGTTACTCTTGTCTACTCCTATATGTTCCACACCTCGCATCTGACGGTCGATAAACGATGGGAGCGGGACACGTGGCGCCGGTGGTGGGCGGTCTATGGCTAACTGTATGCAGTGCTTGGCACGTGTGGACGACGTGCCCATGCAGCACATTTGAGCTAGCATCACGTGACTACGCAAGCACGTGCCAAGACGAGAGGGCCATTCGAGACCAAAAAACAGAGTGACGTGGCTCCCATGATCCCATCGCCGTTCGGCGGCGCCGCCGTCGCGGGCGTGGCCTGTGTGGCGCGACGGCGCGGACGATGGAGCCAGCGCCGTGCTTTGGCAGCGTCAGCGTGCTGTGCCGCTCTGCCGCGTCGCTCGCTGCGCGCTTCGATGCACCTCTTTGAGGGGATCGGGGGTGCTGACTCGCCAGCCGTGGGCCGTACTGTCATGGCGTTCTCGAACATAGGGAAACAGCAATGCAGCATTCAGGCAACGCTGGCGAAGAAATGCTTGATTGAGTGCTGGAACAGGTGAACGGAGTGGGCTGAGTGCCTTATTGGAGAATCTCGATCAGCAATTGCTAGTCTTCGTTTAGTTTATCTTATGCCCTCCTCTCAAATCTTGTATGCCAAGACCCTCGCGGCCTCGCCTGCTGCTGCAGTTCCTCGTAATCTTCACGGCCATGCAACCACATGAATTTCGATCTCTGCTCGTCATTTGGTCGTCAGCACAATATAAGCAGTTCTCTTGTTTCAGCTGTTTCTTTCCCTTTGCGCTGATATGCAGTATTATCAGAGAGAATAACGCGAGCGCCACCACTCTCTCTCCCTGGAACAGTTGAACACTTGAACAGAGTGAGCTGAGTGCCTGATTGGAGATTTTTTTTTTTTGACAGAGGTAAACTTAGCTTTTATAAAACATTTTTCCTATCCATCAGTTGTCTGAAATTTGTGCTTTGTTCAGGCGCCGTGTTGTTCATCAATATCGATTCAAGATGTGTGCGTCTTCAGAGGCGTCTGCTCATCTGATGGCTAGTCACCGTCAGCCATATTTCAGGCACCCGAAATATATCAGGATTCATTCGGAAATGCTACAGTGCAGGCATCCAACGGTATGGACGCCGCGCTTTCTGGGCCTGTGCACTACCAGCCCAATAAGTTTATTTCCCTCTACCTTCATTCTTTCATCATTTCTCAAAATAAAAAAGACGGCGACATTTTCAACTAGCACGATCGCCAGCGCGTTCCCTACCACTCGCCCGCCGCTCGCCTTCTCCAGCGGCGACTACCTCCGCTTCCTCTGCCCCGAGGCCCCCACTCGCCTCTGCGATGTCAGGCTATGCCGCTAGAGTCGCGCCTACCGCCCGCCCCTGCCCTCATCGCTAGAGCCGGCGTCGGCGTCCTTCTCATCACCTTCTCCTACAGCTGGAGATCGCGAGGGCGTCACGGCCGGGCCATACTTTGCGCTCGCATCGAGGCTCCACGCGCCCCGGTGTCCCTAACGGAAGAAGCTCGCGGCAGCCAAGGCCGCGGTGCTCTCGCTCCACCACCTCCCAGCCCCGATGTGCCCATCGAGGCGGTTATCGAGTTCCTCAACGCGCTTGCATGGTGGCCGCTTCCCACTAGAGTGTCGCGCCTGACATGTTGCAAGCATATGTTTGAAGTGTTTTAGATGTTCCATAGATATGTTGCAAGTGTTTCATATGGATATTGCAAAAGTAGACCAGGATGTTGCATATGTTGCAAAGTGTTCCAGATGCATGTTGCAAGCGCTTGTTCAAAATGTATTAGCTATTTCAAACGTATGTTGCAAGCATTTTTATCTGAATGTTGCATATGTTTTACATATATGTTGCAAGAGTATGTTTTGAAATGTTTCAGTTATTCTAGTCTTATGTTGCAATAAGTGTTTTCATGTTGCAAGTTGCAAGTATCTGGATTGCATATGTTTTACAAACATGTTGCAAGTGTATGTTCCAAATGTTTCTTCTTGCTTCAGACGTATGTTGCATTCAAGTGTTTCATATTACAAATATTTTATTTCAGAGGTATGTTCAGAGAGTCGTTGGGGGTATGGCCCCGGACTCGTAGGAAGGGGCGCGGCGAGCCGGGGGCCGGCGGCTAGGGAGCGCGACACGCCTGGGGTCCTACGAACAGCGTGCCCTCGTCCTCGTCCCGGCTCCCGGGTTCCGCCCACGCAGAGAGAAAGAGGGGAGAAGGTCAGGGGGAACGAGCGGCGGGCGAGGCGGACAGGAGCGGGGTACTGTCGATGCGGGACCCACGGGATACCCCGCAAGGAACAGAGAAGATCTAGTCTAACTAGGATTCTTCCTATGTAATCTTAGTAGTAGTATTATTCTATAATCCTACTAGGAACTCTCACTGTAAACCGACTAGGATTCTGGCCTCCTGACTATATAAAGGAGGGCAGGGTTCCTAGGGACGGAACTCCAGACAATCAATCCAACGTAAGACTAACGCCGACTGGACGTAGGGTTATTACTCGATCAACGATCGAGGGCCCGAACCAGGATAAATCGACTGTCTCTTGCGTTCACCGTCGAGTTCCGCATACGCTGAAGCCCGAACATACTGCCCCGGGGACCCCCGTGCCAGGCTATCGGTGGTCAAACATCGACAGCTGGCACGCTAGGTAGGGGCTTTCGACTAATTTGCATCCGAGAGCTCGACGGACCTCGACAACATGAACTTCTCAACGGGATCAACCTTCATCTTTGGCTCATGGATCTGCGAGGTGGACGACAATGGCAAGCTCCAAAGCCATCTCCTCAAAGATTCAAGTCACCATGAAGACCATTCTATTTCGGCGACTACGACAGGTCAACTCACTGGAAGATTCACGTAGCTCGCGATGTCCGATTCAATTCAGGTTTCGTGACTTTGTGCATCCGATTCAAACTCAGGCTCCGCATCCAAAATAGAGTCTTACATGAGTTCTTTCGGGAAACCAAATTCTTTTCCGATGGGGCTTAAGAACGCGGCCTTGGCCTATCAAGAATACAACTCGGAGTACACTCAGAATCTTTCCAAGAAGTCGAGTCATTTTTCGTTCGGACTCCACAACATGGCGACATCTTATCAGACATGGCCCGAAGGATTCCTCGATCCGGTGCTTAGAATGCCACTAAAAGGAGCTCAGGAAGGTCTGGTACTGACTATAACATCTCAAGATGGCATCGTCCACTGGCCGGGTTCTGTTCCTGAGGATAGCGGTACCCGACTAGTTGACACGACGATGACAGCAATTCTACCCTACCAAGAAGGAGACTCGATCTGCGACCTCAAAGCCTCTACTAAAGTTATCAGCTACTCCGATAGTGTGGAAAGCGACGTTGATAGCAGAACAATTCACGCACGAGAAGTATTCATGGTTCGCCGCCCTCGATCACCATTGGTCCCCCCAGAAGCGCCCGACGTCAGGTCATCAGATGAATCTGAGTCCAACATATCACCCTTTATCCAGGGGCACGATGGTGAGACCGAGAACCAAAAGCAAGCCAGAGAAAGAAAAACAAGTTGAAAACAAGGACGTCAACACCATGCTAGGCAGCGCAAAGAAGCTTGGATCAGATATGAGTCAGATCTAACTGAGTACAATAGAAGAAAATCAAAACGAGAAGTCGAAGAAAGACACACGGTGAATACACCCTATGATAAGATCCGAGAAGCACTAGAAGAACTTAGAGCGACCTCACATCCCAGTGAAAGACAAGAACAGCTCCGAGACTTCATCCGGTCAACAGTCCTAAGGACGCACGACAGAAGGACCCACTCAAGACTACCTACCAGATCAACATCTCATGAGCAGGGAGATCAAAATCAAAGGAAGTCCGCTTTTGAGATACTTGGACCAAGTGGAAGTCACAACAGAGAAAGTAGAAGGAATCATAGTCAAAACGACCGAGTCGAACAACCAAGAAAGGTCAGAAGCAGAGCACCTATTTAGACAGCCACATAGAACTACTCCCACCAAAACAACAGTTGGCAAAAAGGGGGCGCAGAATCAGAATACACAGAAGCCAGGACGCACGATAGATTCCCCTATTTTACAAACAGACTTGCTTCAATACGACTACCTCACAAGTTCAAGCCGTCCAACCACTCTAAGTATGATGGCAAGACCGAACCAAGGTAGTGGCTCAGGATTTACTCGCAATCAATTGAACTGACCGAAGGAGACGATGATATCAAGACTATGTTCTTTCCCATGGCCCTAGCAACCATGCCCCTTCAATGGTTCGACAAATTGAATCCAGGATCAATCAGAAATTGGGAGGACTTGCAAAAAGCTTTCTACGAAAATTTCACGGGTATCATTACACACCCAATCACCCACGCAGAGTTAAAAGAACTCAAACAGAAAGGAGGTGAAAGTCTTAGAAACTACTATCGATGATTTGGCGAACTACGAGCTCAAGTACATGACATCACCGAACGAGAAGTAATCGAGGCTTTCTCTCACGGAATCATGGCTAGGTGGCAATTTCAAGACTTCTGCAAAGAAAACCCAAGAAACAATGAAGAATTCAGACGAACAGTAGAAAAGATGATTACTGCAGATGAGAAGACACGAGAAAGGTTCCCGGATAGAAACAACCGAGATAACCCGGACAAGCAAAATCATCGAAACAACAGACATCAGGAAAGAAAACGTGGACCAGACAACACAGTAGTGATGGCTGACAAATCAAAGAAGTTTTCAAAACCCAGAAGGTATGACGACATTGAAAACATGCATTGCATCTTGCACCCCAAAGGAAAGCACACCATCGGAAATTGCTACACCTTCAACGAACAATACACAAGGAAAGATAGTAAGAGGAACACCAAAGAAGACAATCAGATAAAAGATGAAGACAACCACGAAGACAAGGGATTCCAAAAATCCAGGGGGACGGTAGCAATGATCTTCGCCGGGGTTCCAGATTCCAGAAGCAAACATCAATAAAAGCTAGCTCTACGAACCATCATGGCAGCAGAACTGGCTACTCCAAGATATCTCAATTGGTCACAATATCCAATCCAGTTCTCAAGAGAAGACCAATGGACTAGCATAGGAAACACAGACCATTACCCACTGGTTCTAGATCCAACTATTGCCGGTATGACTGTCACGAAAGTACTAATCGACGGGAGAGCTGGACTCAACATCATTTTTTTGGAAACTCTAAGAAAGATGGGACTACAACTCACCGGGATGATTACACCAATGAGCACCCCTTTTATGGCATAGTACCCGGCAAGGCAGCGATGCCACTTGGACAAATCACTCTACCAGTTACTTTTGGGACTCCCTCGAACTACCGTACAGAGTTCATCAAGTTTGAAGTTGCAGACTTCGATTCATCATATCACGCAATCCTCGGGCGCCCAACACTAGCAAAATTCATGGCGATACCGCATTATCCATACCTGATGCTTAAGATGCCAGGGCCTAACGGTGTCCTTTCTCTTCGGAGTGATTTGAAGCGCGCTTTTGACTGCGACGTTCAGGCAATCCAAATTGCAGCAAAAGCACAAGCCACCGATGGTAGAAAAGAAATAGTCACTATCACAACAGAAATGAGCCCAGAAGAGCTAGAGATACCGGCTAAAAAGCCAAGCATCCTCGCACCACCAAAATAAGCCGACGTCAAGCAAATCGACTTGGGCACCGGTGATCCCTCCAAAACAGCAACCATCAGTGCCCACCTTTCGGCAAAATAGGAACTCGCGCTCACCAACTTTCTTTGGGACAACAAAGATATCTTCGCTTGGAAGCCGGCCGACATGTCAGGTGTCCCAAGAGAGTTGGCTGAGCACAGAATCATTATCAATGAAGGCTCCAAGCCTGTGAAGCAACGACTACGACGATTCTCACCCGACAAAAAGGCAACAATTAAAAAAGAAATCACAAAACTATTGGCAGCCGGGTTCATCAGAGAAATCCTTCATCCAGATTGGCTAGCAAACCCAGTTCTAGTACAGAAAAAGAATACGGACGAGTGGCGCATGTGCGTCGATTACACAGACCTCAACAAACACTGCCCGAAAGATTCATTTGGGCTGCCACGCATTGATCAGATAGCTGATTCAACAGCAGGATCTGCCCTATTATCCTTCCTTGATTGCTATTCAGGATATCACCAGATCGCATTAAAGGAACAAGACCAGAGCAAGACATCTTTCATCACTCCGTTCGGTGCCTACTGCTACAAGACCATGTCATTTGGACTCAAGAATGCCGGTGCCACTTACCAAAGAGCTATCAAAACGTGCCTTGGTGATCAGATCGGTGAAAACATAGAGACATACATGGATGATGTAGTAGTAAAAACGAAGAACCCGGACACACTAATTGAAGACTTAAAGCAAACCTTCAAAAATCTAAAAAGGTGGAGATGGAAATTGAACCCAAAGAAGTATGTATTTGGAGTTCCTTCAGGACAACTACTCGAATTCTTGGTCAGTCATCGTGGAATCGAAGCCAGCACCAAGCAAATTCGAGCAATAATAGAGATGGGCCCTCCTCGAAGTGTCAAAGATGTGTAGAAACTAACAGGCTGCATGACGGCCCTCAATCGTTTCATATCAAGACTCAACGAAAAAGGGTTACCTTTCTTTAAACTACTAAAGAAGACAGATAAGTTCGAGTGGACAGAAGAAGCCGACGAAGCTTTCAAAAGACTTAAGACATACCTCACATCCTCACCCGTTCTCACACCTCCAAAGAAATATGAAGACACGATGCTATACATTGCGGCAACTTCTACTATGATCAGTGCGGCGATAGTCATAGAGAGGGAAGAAGAGGGGCACGTATATAAAGTACAATGCCTCGTATACTACATCAGCGAAGTATTGTCAGAATAAAAAATCCGATACCTGCATGTGCAAAAACTACTCTACGCCCTCCTGATCACTTCACGCAAGCTTCGCCACTATTTTGAAAGCCACAAGATTACCGTGGTGACATATTTCTCACTCGGAGACATCCTGCACAATAAAGATGCAACAGGGCGCATATCTAAGTGGGCAGTTGAACTCGGTGCTCTCAATATCGATTTTACCCCATGGAAGGCAATTAAATCTTAAGCCCTTGTGGATTTTGTGGCCGAGTGGACAGAAATTCAACAACCTATGACAAATACCATCCTTGACCATTGGAAGATGTACTTTGATGGATCACTCAAGCTAGGCAGAGCCGGTGCTGGCGTTCTCCTCATTTCTCCAGACAGAAAACATCAAATATGTCCTTCAGATCTTATGGCAAGTTACAAACAATGAAGCAGAATACGAAGCCCTCATCCACGGGCTCCGAGTGGCAATTACCCTCAGAATCAAGCGATTACTCATATACGGTGATTCAGCAGTGGTCATCAATCAAGTCAACAAAGATTGAGACTGCACCAAAGAAAACATGAGCGCTTACTGTGCTGAAATACGAAGACTCAAAAAACATTTTCAAGGATTGGAAATTCTACATGTCCTGCGCGATTCTAATATTGCGGCAGACATCCTCGCCAAGCTCGGATCGGACAGGGCGAAGGTCCCACCTGGCGTATTCATAGAGGAGTTATCAGCTCCCTCTATCAAACAATTCGGTGAGATAACCCCTGAACTCCTAGCCAAATGCACCCAGATTATGGTAATCACCACCTCATGAACCTAGGTCTTTATTGATTATATCAAAGAGAACAAGTTGCCAATAGATAAATAGGAGGCTACCAGAGTTATTCGTAGAAGCAAGAACTACGTCCTAATAGGGGAAAAGTTGTACAGAAGAGCCGCATCATCAGGAGTACTCCTAAAATATGTCTCGTTTGAAGAAGGCAAAGAGATTTTAGACGAAATACACTCAGGTTGCTGCGGAAATCATGCCGCTTCAAGAACACTAATCGGCAAAGCATTTTGCACCGGATTCTACTGGTCAACCGCTTTGAAAGACACAGAAGAACTCATCAGAAAATACAAAGGCTGTCAAATGTTCGCAAGATAAGCTCATGTACCAGCTTATAATCTTATCTGCATCCCACCTGCTTGGCCTTTCTCCTGCTGGGGGCTGGATCAAGTAGGACCTCTCAAGAAAGCAAAGGGCGGTTTCGAGTACATTTTCGTAGCAATTGACAAGTTCACCAAGTGGATTGAATACAAATCACTCACAAAATACAACGTAGCCAAAGCAGTCGAGTTCATCCAAGACATTATGCACAAATTCGGCATGCCCAATCGAATAATCACAGATTTGGGCTCTCCCTTCACAGCTACATAATTCAAAAGTTGGGCACAGGATTGCGGCTTCAACATAGATTACGCATCAGTCGCACATCTAGAAGCGAACGGACTGGTAGAAAGGGCTAACGGACTCATACTAGCTGGATTAAAGCCAAGACTGTATGAAGAACTAGTAGACTATGGATCTAAATGGATTGAAGAACTACCCAAAGTAGTGTGGGGACTACGAACTCAAATAAGCAGAGCTACCGGTTACTCACCCTTCTTCCTAGTTTACGGGTCAGAAGCCGTACTACCTGTCGACTTGATCTGGACGTCACCAAGGATAGAACAGTATGACGAAGGAGAAGCAGAACACACCAGAAGATTAGAACTCCACAGTTCAGAAGAAGTCAGAGTAAACGATACCCTTCAATCAGCCAGATACCTACAAGGTTTAAGACGCCACTACAACAAGAGTACCCATCCTCGATCACTCCAAATCGGAGATCTAGTACTAAGAAGAATACAAAAAACTGACGGACGCCATAAACTACTAAGTTCATGGGAAGGTCCTTTTATTGTCGCAAAAGTCACCGGATCAGGCACGTACAAGTTGACAATCGAGGATGGAAAACAACTCAGCAACACATGGCACATCAGCCAACTAAGAAGATTCTACGCATGAAAACAACTCAAGAAAGAATATATATATACAAGCCACAAGAGATCAATGTTTGTGATCAATACAGATAGTGTTCATCGACAACATATGTATTATCATGGCTTAACAACATTCATGATCAATAAAGATGGTTTTTCTACACAACATATGTCTTATTATGACTTTCTCCGAGTTGTCTCCACTGAGCATACCGGCCGAGAGCAAAAGAGCTAAAAATATGCTTGAGCCCGCCAATGAGGGTAGCTAACAAGCTAACACTCGAACCAAAAAGCAAAATGGCTGAAAATACACCTGAGCATACTAGCCGAGAGCAAAAGAGCTAAAAAGATGCTTGAGCCCACCGATGAGGGTAGCTAACAAGCTAACACCCGAACCAAAAGGCAAAATGGCTGAAAATACGCCTGAGCATACCGGCCGAGAGCAAAAGAGCTGAAAAAATGCTTGAGCCCGCCGATGAGGGTAGCTAACAAGCTAACACCCGAACCAAAAAGCAAAATGGCTGAAAATACGCCTGAGCATACCGGCCAAGAGCAAAAGAGCTGAAAAGATGCTTGAGCTTATCGATGTGGGTAGCTAATGAGCTAACACCCAAGCCAAAAAGCAAAAGGGCTGAAAATATGCCTGAGCATATCGACCGAGAGCAAAAGAGCTAAAAAGATGCTTGAGCCCGTCGATGAGGGTAGCTAATAAGCTAACACCCAAACCAAAAAGCAAAACGACTGAAACTAAGCCTGAGCATAAATCAGAGCAATTTCAAGACAAGACCCTCCAGCTCCTTGTTCCAAATAGCAAGAGGCTCGGGGGCTACACTCAGATGGACCCAAGCGCTACACGGTTTCACGTAGTAAAGTACTCGGACGACGCTTGTTCCTGACTCAGACGGACCCAAGAAGCGCTACATGGTTTTGCACAGGAAAGTACTCGGACGACGCTTGTTCCTGCTCGGCAAGACCTAAAGGAACAAGACGAGGCTTTTAGAACTCAACCACGAAGTGCTCGGGGGCAAGCGCTACACGGTTTCACACAGGAAAGTACTCGGACGACGCTTGTTCCTGCTCGGCAAGACCTGAAGGAACAAGACGAGGCTTCCAGAACTCAACCACGAAGTGCTCGGGGGCTTATCGATCTCGAGATCGCCGGTCCTAAGTCTTTTCAGCACTAACAAGAACACAAAGTTGGCCAAAACAACGATCTATACCAAGTTGTTTACAAGTCACAAATGAAAGCCAAACAAGCCAGACAAGCGCTCGACAAATCAAGAAAGTCTGTCAAGACAACGACCAACATATACCAAGTTGTTTACAAGACGAGGACATCCAGGCAAAGAAGACATCAACAAAAATAAAGAATCTTCATTTAATCTTTATCCAAACAGGAGTAGAGTGTTCTATTACAGAAGCTGGAGTACAAAGGTCAATTACATCAAGCATTGTCATCAGGAGAAGAAATATCAATGTTAAGATTATCAACAATCCTCCTGGCTAAATCTTCGACCTCAGGCTCCAACTTTTCAACAACATCCACGTATTCTTGACTTTTGGCTTCATCACCAATCTTGGACAGAGGAAACTCCGGAGAAAGAACCCGGACCTAGGCAAGAATATTCCTGGTACACAGTTGAGCGCACCTCTTCACGAACTCCTAGAAACGGGTCGAAACTTGGAGAATGAACTGAGCCTAAGATTGACCGTCATCTGCTAGAGTCTGGAGAAGACCGACTACTGACCGAAATGATTTCCATAAAGCATTCTAGTTCTCAGTAGCCATCGCCAACTTCCCACTATAGACTTCAATAGTCTTTTGGGCCTGCACAAGATCTCTGTCAGCTCCACGCCTATTCAGTTTGGCAAGCATGAGTTCTTTTTCAGCATGAGTAATTACCTCCTCAGCCCTGTTGTGACTATTGCGGGCAGTTATCTTCATTTCCTCAATACCCTCCGAGAGCTTCTGTTTTTCAGCTCGGGGAGCTAGACCAAGAAAAACAAGTCAGCAGAAAGGTAAATCAGAATACAAAAGGAAACAAAAAGAACCCGCAATACCATTGCACTCTTTCTTCATGGCCTCCACGTTCTTCAAGGCCTCCTAGGCAGCTGCATCCCTCTGCTTTTCTACCTCAACTACCCGGGCTCGGAGAGCTTTCTCCTCCTTCTGATGTGTCTGATGCTCGGTCTCCAACTTGGCCCGACAGAGGTCAAGCTCTGCCTTCAGGGTACTCACCTCAGAAGACAACTTTTTCTCGGTTTCAGACAAGAAAAAGAAGCCGGTATGATCATGAGAAAAAGACTGAGCAAAAAGAGAGAGAGAGAAAAACAAGATGTAAGAACAGAAGAAAAACGAACATCCAAAGAAAAAACTTCAGAAGAACTTACCTGGAGTTTTTCCCCAAAAGAAGTCACAAATGTCGCCAAGTTTCCCCAGGCAGTGGTCAGCTCTGACAATCGATGAGTAGCATCAAATTGATGCAACACATTATCATCCAGACGCAGAGCACCGGCACCAAGAGGAGCAGAAGGAGAAGCCGGCACGGGCAAAGAAGGCAAAACCAGGGCCGTATCCTGGGAAGCCCCAGCTACCTCCTCAGAAGAATCCACCGCCGTGGCCACAGTCAGCTCTGGAGCAACAGGATCAGCAGCAGTGTGATCACCTGGGAACCCTACCTCCCTCACTGCCACCTCACCGACCGAACATTCCAAGTCCCGAGACTCAGCGTACAGAGGCTGGTCAGAGGACCGAGAAGAAGTCGGCGGAGGGTTAAGGGAAGGCGAGGGCCTGTAAGATGATAAGAATATGAGTCAGGGAAAAACGAAAACAGAAGCAAAGAAACATAACAAGGAATCACTTACTCAGCTATATTCTTCTTCATAAAACCCAAAGAAGACCTCACAAGAGGAACTATGACGGCAAAAACATCACCGCCGCTCTACGACAAGAGCGGTGCGGTCAGTACCGGAGCCCCAGAAGAACTCAAGCTCGACAGCCGCTTACTACAAGAGAACAAGACCAAAGTCAAAACAAAAAGAGAGGTTCAGCAATAGGAAAATAAGAAAACAACTCACCGATGAGTAACAAGGGCGACATCGTCATCCTCTTCTTCCTCACTCTCGACCAAGGCCGCCATAACACCAGCTAAAAAAGGACAAAAGTATTCGGTTAAAGACAAAAACAAACAACAAAAGGACAGAGCGTATTAATATGCTCACCTAAGAGCATGCTAGCTACAATTGGAGTACCTGGACGAGTACTCGGCTGGCGAGACTTCTTGGCAGCAGGCACACCAGAAGAAGAACCTTCAGCTCGCCCCCTCTTCCCGACACTATGAGGGCCTCGAGGAACTGGACGAGGAACATACTCCACATATACATCAGAAACCGTGGAAGAAACACCAGAAAACATTGTGGTGGTTTGAAACTTACTGGTTAAAGAAGCCCCAACAAAACTATCCCCAGTCCCCACAATGGCAGGACAATCATCAAGGGAAATCGGGTCAACAAAGTTACGCCCCAATTCCTATAAAAAGAGTAAAACAACAAGACAAGGAAGATTAAGCAAAAAATTGATACAGCAAAAGAAATAAAAAAGGTACCCGCACGAAGAGAAAGCAACTCACAGCAGGAGGCGGATTTTTAGCACAGTACTCAGAGACAGTAAGTGGGATGACACTTGCTCCTTTCAGCATCTTCTGAAGATGCTCGAGTACCTCCTCGTCAGTCAACTCAAGGGTAGGGACCATACGAGAAGGATCCTCAGCCCTAGAGTACTCAAAACCATAGATTTTTTTTTGGATTATGGCTTTTGAGATATTGATCGGCCTAAGAATTGGAAGCCTCGACGTCAAATATAGTTTAAGAAAGCTGGTTTTGCTACGATGTAAGTCAACCCAACTTGCTGTGCAACTGCACCACGAAGACAAATTGTACTCAACCTGCTTGGTAGTGAACTAGTCCCTAGTTTTGTGATTACTTGCAACTTGTGTTGTCCTCCAAGCCTCGCTAACATCCTTCTGCGTCAATGGTTTTCCAATGCTGACATGCCTTTGGTACCTTATATGTGTGTTTACCCAAGAGGTTGCATCAGATTCAACCTAGATCACTGTTGCAACTTGGATCCAAAGGTTCCCTAAAGAATGATCATCGAGAACGTTGAGCCCACAGAGTCAGCTATTACGTTTACCACTCACTCGACAGACTCAGACCATACAATATTGTTAACAGAGAAAGAGAACTGCACACATGGAACCATTGCAACGAGTATCCTTCAGAAGATTATGATCTAGTGCAAAGTCCATATGGTCTGTGCTATATCCACTAGGGAAGTAGATGATACAAGTATTTAGTCTATGTTTGTATCGCTCTTCGTACATCGAGGACGAAGTACGTAGGACAGTGCTATCTTGGATTCCTCCCAATGTAGCAATGCTTTATGGAAGCCAAAGGAGGAAATTCTTTTGACAAAATTTTACTACAAAGAACAAGTATAGTAAGTTGTCTTGACCAATTTGGTCCCTCTGATGCTTGAAGCTATGTAGCCTAAAGCTATCGCTGATATTGGAAACTAGTAACATGTCTCCCTTCCATAAAAGTCTTTTGTCCTGAATCTCGGGACATGATTCCTTTAAGGGGGGAGAGCTGTAACACCCTAGGTGTTTGTCACCAGTTAAGCAATGGGTTTTAGCTCAAACATGACATGTTAAGTGGTGATGAAGGTGTCAAGATCAAATCTACAAGAGTGAGCTCCAACTTAAACTTGGACAACGCACTTTTGCTTACATGTGGACCCTTGTTAAGATTATGCTAGAGTAATATTAAACATGCTTATTTTATGTACATTACATCAACATGCATCCATCTTGACCAGTGGAAAAGTTTCATGAAGTTCGGAATCAAGAAGTCGCATGAAATGATGAGTTACATTCTTGCTTGAATTGTACTATTAAGTGAATGGAATTATAGGTCATCAACCAAACCTTGCTACCTTACTCAAATGACTCTAATTGAACTCTACAACTAAGGTCATGAAGGGTTCGTGTTGAGCAGAGGTCAAAAAAATGGCTCGATCGGTCTAAAACTCTAATTTAAGTTTTACCGTGATGCTATTTTGACCGGTGTTGACCAATCACTTAGAGTATTTGCATGGAGTCGCACTTTAAACAAAAGTTGAAGTTTGAGTGTAGTAGAACAAACTTTGTTTTTGGACCAAGAGCTAGATCAGCTTCTAAGCAAGTCAAACCGATCCCTCAAGTTGGAATCCATGGCTGTTTTGGGAGCTCGAAATTTGGCTAAGTCTGGAATTGACTGAATTCGTGATTTCAGTTTTCGTGTACCCCACTTTAGATCCTTGTATCTCTCCAACCAAGCCGAATCCGACTTTGACTCTTTAAGTAAAGTTGGAGATATCGCGTAGCTCTACAACATTGGTTACTACCTCTTGTGCCAAGGCTGAACGAATTCGGAGTTATAAAGGGACGAAGATTGAGACTTCAGTTGTAAGTTTGAGGTGGTATTAGATTTCTTTCTTCTTGATCAGCAGAAGCAGCAGGGCCGACCGCGCACAGGGTCTCGACGCCGCGTGGCTCCCTCGGCTTGCCTCTTGCCTCGCTCGACACCTCGCTCGTTGCATGCGCGCCAACTCGCCCTCGCTCGTGTTTTGGAGGCCGAGCCCGAGCCCTTGCTCCCTACGCTCTCCATTTTCCCCTCCCTCTCGTTCTGTCTCTCTGTCTCTCGCCCGTCATGTCCGCCGTGGCTGAGCCGCGTCCACCGAATGCACCGCCGCTGTTCCCTACTCTACGCCTTCTCCGCTCCTATGGAACGCACTGCCGCTTTCCTCCATCCGCGCCGCTTTGCCGACCATGCCGCTGCTGCACATGCTGCCCTGCAGCCATGGCCGCGACACGCTCGCTCTCTCTCGATACTCCAACCACCACCCTGCCATGCCACTGGTTCCCCTCTCCTTCCTCCTCCTTCCCCACCTCACGCAGAGCCTCCTGGCCGCCGGTGTCGCCTGCTCAGTTCACCGCCGCCGCAGGAGCTGCGCCTCCATGCGCCATGCATGTGCGTGGTCAGGCCGTGTCGGGTCTCCGCGAAGCAAGCTGCGGTCACCTACGAGTGCGCGCCAACCTCCTGGTGCTCCGCCTCCACTCCCCCACCGCCGACGAGTCTCCTCCGGCCGACATCGACAAGCTCCAGTGCCTCCTCTATTCATGTTCGCGTCAAGGACCTCGCACTAAAATTCGTTGAAAAGGGAGGGCCTAACTACATAGTCTGTGACTCATATGAATAGTGCCTTTTGGATCTATTTGTTTTAAATCGGCTCGAACTTTGGAAATTCGTACAAAATTATAGAAAAATCGTAAAATAACAAATAAGGACTTTTTGGAATCTTTGTAAAATTTTCTATGCAGTATATCTATAATATGGCATGTTTTAGTTTAAAGTTTTAGTTGTAAAAATGGGT
Source organism: Miscanthus lutarioriparius (assembly GCA_904845875.1). Taxonomy (NCBI): domain Eukaryota; kingdom Viridiplantae; phylum Streptophyta; class Magnoliopsida; order Poales; family Poaceae; genus Miscanthus; species Miscanthus lutarioriparius. The sequence continues at coordinate 64,473 of CAJGYO010000253.1, forward strand.
TTGTGCAGTTAGGGTTTTAATGCTAGTCATTTTTATCCTTTTTCATAACTACAGATGTAGGGCTCCAAATGAAGTGAAATTTTTGTGGCATGCTACTAATGCGATAGTTGATGTGTGGTAAAAATTTCATGAGTATTGGATGAAGTATGAGTGAGTTATTGGTTTATCTCGCTCTCACATGATTTCTTGCAATAGCAAATTATCTTTTTCGTAGAGGCAGCTATACTTATAAAAATAGTATAAAATTTGTACAGTAGACTATTGAGGGGATATGTGAGCTACTGTAATTTTTGTAGAATTTATTGTGCATTTTTGGTATATGTTCATAAATACACCTTGATGTCTAAATAAATTAAGAAATGCTTTAAAAAAATTTATTTAGAGGTGAGCACCATGCTTTCTGGTGTTTTTTTAGTCATGTGTGAAATGTTGGTAAGGTTGGTTTTGCCCAATTATGTGTTTGCAACATAAGTTAATAATTATTTTCTTGCCGATGTGGTTTATGGATAGATCTAGGAACTTAGCAAAGTTCTTCATTATAATGTGCTTTGTTGTGAAACTTGTTTATATAAAAGTTGTAGATAATTTATGTATCTAGATTCTGTTAAAATTTGGTGTCATTTGGCCAAGTAGTTTAAGAGTTACAGCTGTTTAAAGTTGTGTTACAGAATTGATTGCTCTCTGTCTTGTTTAGACCAGTTTCTATAAATGGATATATTTGACTTAGTTAACTTGAGAATCATGCTAAGATGATTAAAGATAAATTGTAGAAAATTTCATAAGATTTCCAGAATGTCTTGTTGCATATCTATTGGATTTGTATAACTCCAGTTATGATCCAAACATGAAGCTGTTGTTTCCCGTCCAGAAATAGACATATGCTAGTTGTGATTGTTTACTCCATGTGTTGCTAAGTGTGGCTTATGCCCTTGTCGATGGTCAAGTTATGATATTTATTACCTTGTTAAACTTGTGTCAAAATTGATGTGCTTGCTCTCTATAGTTAGTTGTGTGATGTTAGTTAAATAACTATTGGTGTCTATGTCTTGCATAATCTTGTGTTACCATTCATCACATTCATACACATGCATCTTGCATCTCATTTAGGTACGCTAGATGAACCACATGAAGGAGGTGATGTGGATCCGAACTCGAAGTTTGAGTTTGGTAGATCTATCCCGAAGATGGAAGGACTAAGCAAGTGCTAGGACCGGAGATGTCACCAAGACGGTGCAAGCTAACTGAACTGACTTGTGTCAGATCCCAAGCAAGCCTCGGAGCATTATAAGTCTCCCTATTTTAATAACGTCACTTAAAGTTATTCGTATTGCTGCATTACGTGACAGGAGTTGTTTGGAAACACTTGCTGCATATTACCTTCCTTGACCAGAAATATCTACCATGAATCCTATTTAAGTCCAGGAACATTTATCATGCTTAGCTCTGCTTAGACCGATAGAAGTCGGGTGATTTCCTGTCACCTGCGAGCTATAGGTGATAACTTGATCACGGTTGGCTATATTGTGCTATCGTGGAACATAACCTAGTAATGTGGAATAAATGGAGACCGGGCGGAGTCTTATATGTGGTATTGTAGTGATTCCGTCTGTGTCGATTAAGGACCGATCGTTGCTCGTCCCTCTTGTCATGTTGAACGCATGCCTCACATTTAGCTGGCCGAATAAAGTATCTTTCGACCGCGAAGCTAGTGACACTATTCGAGCCGGGATAAACTCGGATTGGTAGACTGGTGCTGAAGGAGGTATGACGGGGATGCGAAGAGTGAGCCCAAGGTGCGTCCTGGCTGTCGGGCGGTCCCTGGGTAGTGCGGTCTATGACTATTATCCCGTGGCTACTTGGAAAGTGTCATTGGTGATCTGTAGCTCACTTGATCGGTGAGTGTGGTTTGTGTGAGGAATAAATCACCAGCTGGTTAGGAATCGATTCGAATCGCCATCGCTCCTGGATAGTGAGCACTTGACTCTAGCTACAGCATCGTAGTAATTATGATGGAACACTAATGATTATCTAGATGGTATGGGATATGCTAAATCTAAGTTAGTGACTGGATGTTATTGGTTAATCAAGTGATTGCTATAGTATAGGTGCTTACCTAGATGGATAGGTCATAATAAAGATGATGCAAAGTACTTAAAATAGTTTCTTCATGATAGCTTATGCTTTTTGCAAATGAGTCAGCTAGCCCACTAAAGAAAGCCTTGCATAATCCTTGGTGTCATTTGTTTTGGTTTCCGACGGGTAAGTCTAGCTGAGTACATTCGAGTACTCAGAGTTTATCCCACCATGTTGCAGGTAAAGTTCTTGGCCTGCGGAAGATGGTGGCTAACCGCCGGTGGGCTCGGTGACTCTATATTTACTTCTCACCTATATGCTTTTATTAGAGGATGTCACTTATGATAGCAATGTATTTGGAACTTATATTAATGTAATCATTTGAAAACTATGTTGGTTTCTCTAATCGGTTTTAAAACCTAAACTTGTACTATTATTTGTGAACCTAATTGTAATATTATTTCTGCTGCAACTCTACGTATGTGATGTGTATTTGCTTAATCACGCGATCTTGGTTGTGATGTTGATTTACCGAGGTCCTTCGTGATACTCGGCGGACTACCGGGTTTGTATAAGTGAAAGTATGCGCGTGTCAACGTGTTAGCGGGGACAACCATACTTGATCTTGTATAAATTGGGCGGTTCTGTCACATTGTGGTTTCAAACAGAAGAAGTGACGGAAGAGAGAAAGAGAATGAGGAATTCCAAGGAAAATTTAACAAAGATGAACAAAAACAGAAAGATAGAGGACGACATTAGAAGCAAGATGGTTCAAGCTAACCCCAAAATAACCGAGAAACCGATGAAGAAAGGCGGAAGCAGGAAGGCAAAGTCCGGCACGGATAAAGAAGATGAAAAGAATAATCTCACCAGGACCTGGAGCAGGGACCCGATGCTCGCCTAGAGCTCTCCAATCAGCAATGTCCTTGCTCTAAATCAGACCATCGCTAACAAGCTCGCGAAGCTGATCTTCAGTCGTAGTTGGAGCCGGCTAGATTTTTTGAGCAACCCTCATGGCCATGAACTCTTGATTCTTAATTATAGAGAGTGATGCCTCCTCGTCTACAAAGGCTGCCTAGGACTTGCTCGTGGCTTTCTTCCTACCCATATACTAGCAGAAGCAATAAAGCACTAGGGAAAGATGAGGCTCAGGCGGCGGCGCTCAGAGGACGGCGACAATGGCGGCGGTGGAGTTCTGAAGGCTAGGGTTTCAAGGCAAAATCATGGCAGTAAAGAAAAAGAAGAGAAAAGACCCTTAAATAAATTTTACAGCAGTAAAACGTGGCTCATCGGATCCGTTAAAACACGGTATGAGAACGCAACGGTTTATTTACTGACACAGCTAAAATGACGAACGGCACAAATCCACACAACGGTACAGTTCAACGGGCAGATTTCGGATTTATCCATCCAGCAACACGGCAGAGTTATCATATTGCTACAAAAAAGAACTCACCAGGCATGAAGCAGCGAAGGGTCACCCCACAAGGAACATAAGAACCTGGTTCTTATAGAAAGAACTCGGGAATCTCATAAACAACCAGGACTTCAACAGAAAAAAAAGAATGACAACTCAGAAGACAAAATTCTTTCAATTAAAAATGGCTTCAAAAAAATAGAAGATTACACATCTTACAAGACCCAACGAACTCAATACTACGACAAACAAGGTAGCAAAGAGGAACCCGGACACAACTAGGCTCTGAAACGACTACGTGTCCCAAATTACTACTCGGTAGAACAAATCGCACTCGGCTACACTGTTTTCTTCAAAGGACGGGCGCAGTGCATCCAAGGCGGAAATCAGCAGCACGGTAGGACAACATAGACCAGGGGAAGCCGATAGACATCTATCTACCCAAGTCCGATGTGATGCTGGATATGGTGCTGATCTGCACCGGACAGTCTCAGGGCAGGCAACGAGGATCAACCCAGAACTGCCAGATGAAGGAACATATCCCACATCACAAGACTTCCTCCAACTACCGCCACGTACTCCGGCTACAAGATTAGTCTACCTCTAATCCCTATCATAAGACTTCCTCCGGCTACGACAAGATATACAAGAACTACAAAATACGTCCGGGGGTTGCTCTACTTCATAAACTATCATATTCATGGCTACGGAGATTTCAGACCACACAACAAAATGCTCGGTGAATCAAAACAACACACAAGGAGGATATTTATAGACCAAAGAAGCGGTGCACATGGACCGGGAGCACCAACGGAACAAACCTAATAAAGGACACGGTGAAAAGACAGAATTCAATGAAAGAGAACTCAGGCATGAATGAACATTACTCAACAATGAGCATATTCGGGAGAATATACCAATACTGTACAACCCGTGAACAAACGACATTTACACTCAACCACCACCATACAACTACATCTGACAACAGCAGACTCTACATCTGAAAGCAGCAGACTCTACATCTAAAAACAATAGACTCTACATCTGACAACAACAGACTACTAGAGAATATGCCAAGATTTTGTATCCGAGTTCTTTTTAAATAATGCTCGGGGGCTGCAACAGGAGAAGTTTTTAGTTCTTTGAACAACTCAGATTCAAGACCCTCCAACTCTTTGTTCTAAATAGCAAGAGGCTCGGGGGCTACACTCAGTGAGTGCATTTTTTCTTCAAAAAAGCGCACGTCACTCAAAAAGACTTCTTCAAGACAAGAGTTGTAAAACAACATAGGATTTAAGACCCTCTAACTTTTTGTTCCAAATAGCAAGAGGCTCGGGGGCTACACTCAGTGAGTGCACTTTTTTCTTCAAAAAAGCGCACGTCACCAAGAAGACTTATTCAAGACAGACCACTTCACGACCTCACGATATACCCGAGTTCTTTTTTATAAAGAACCCAGGAACCCTTCGGCGAAGAATCAGAGCAATTTCAAGACAAGACCCTCCAGTTACTTGTTCCAAATAGCAAGAGGCTCGGAGGCTACACCCAGCCGGATGTGCTTTTTTCTTCAAAAAGGCGCACACCACCCGGAGATCTCACGAAGCGCTACACGGTTTCGCTCAAGAAAGCACTCGGACGACGCTGGTTCCTGCTCGGCAAGACCTGAAGGAACAAGACGATGCTTCCAGAGCTCAACCATGAAGTGCTCGGGGGCTTGTCGATGCGGGACCCACGGGATACCCCGCAAGGAACAGAGAAGATCTAGTCTAACTAAGATTCTATATAATCTTAGTAGTATTATTATTCTGTAATTCTACTAGGAACTCTCACTGTAAACCGACTAGGATTCTGGCCTCCTGACTATATAAAGGAGGGCAGGGTTACTACGGACGAAACTCCAGACAATCAATCCAACGCAAGGCTAATGCCGACTGGACGTAGGGTTATTACTCGATCAACGATCGAGGGTCCGAACCAGGATAAATCGACTGTCTCTTGTGTTCACCGTCGAGTTCCCATACGCTGAAGCCCGAATATACTGCCCCGGGGACCCCCGTGGCAGCCTATCGATGGTCAAACATCGACAGGTACCCACGCGCGCGGGCGTGGGACGAGGCAGACGGGGAAGGACTACAGCAATACGGTGAGAGTGCGGCGTGTTTCCGATGGGCCGTTCGGTGCCGTCCGACGTAATCTTATCCCATCGGACATCCAGGCGGCAACAATTCCCTTCTTTATAAAAAACCAAAAACATCCATACAATGTTACTGCTAGGATTGCTGGCTTACAGGAAAGCATAAACGAGCAACGGCAAACAAGCTAAAAAGCCAACAGAGCACCTAAACCACCACCGAGAAAGAACACATGTCTAAAGCAGAACAACCTAAAGAACTCCCTCCACCTCAAGGTCTGCAGTCTTCTTCCAAAACTCCACCGGCCAACTCTCCAATCTCCAGTCTTGTCATCCAAAAATCTGGCATCCTATTGTCTTTGAGAAACATAAAAAATTTTGTAAAAGTTTTTTTAGAACTCCTCGGAAACTTCTTCTGGACCCCCATTTTGTTTCTAACGTTCCAAAGACCCCACAAAACTATGGAAAACATGAAAAGTTGATTGTGATAGTCCCTAACCCCAAAGGTATCCAATTTTCAAAATGGGGATCTCGCGCAGCAATTGCTACTCTTCATCTAGAATATCTTCTACCCTCCTCTCAAATATGTATGCCAAGACCCTTGCCTCCTACAGCTCCTCGTAAAAGGAGTAGCCAATCTCACGAGTTTCGATCTCTGCTCGTCGTTTGGTCGTCAGCACAATTATAAGCAGTTGTTTCAGATGTTCCTTTCCCTTGTGCTGATGATCTGGGGTGCAGTATTATCAGAGAGGATAACGCGGGCGCCACCACTCTCTCCCTGGACTTAGCCTACACACACCCCGTCAAATCTCACCCCACAGGCAGACAGTACTATCTCAGACCGGGCAGAAATTGACGAATGTTCATGGCATTCAAGATCAGCGATCAATTTTCAGACATCACAAACTTTCTTTTTCTGGCAAAAAATTTTTTCCCACGCTTTCCATTTTTAGAGCCCCTTTGGTAGGGATTCTCAACCAACTCCTGAAGCTGTTTTTTTACTTCCACAGCCAAACGGGTATAGAGGCAGGTGCTCCGACAAAGGAGCCCCGCATATTGCCCTCTTTGGTGCGAGATCGGTCGATGGGAGCCAAAAATCGAGCTTCACCTGGCTCCGCGCTCAGATCGTGGGGCCCCGGGCGAATTTGCCCCCGGCGTGGGTGCCGACGCTCGTGGCGAAGACGGGCGTGGCTAGGACCGGACGGCGGCGCGGCGCGTGGAGGACTGGACAGCCGGAGTCTGCGGCGCGGCGCTGTGGGCTGAGGAGCGCGGGCAGGTGCGGGACAGAGGGCGCTCGGAGGAGGAGCTAGCGTGGGGGAGGGCGGCGCGGCGTGGCGCCGATGGCCCATGGCCGGGCGTCCTCCCATGTGTCGGCGGTGGTGGGATGAGCGTGCGGCCTCCAGTCGCACGGTCGCTCCAAAGGTTGAAGACACAGGCGTGTGGTTGCAACCGCAAGCAATTGGATAAGGTAGGAAAAGTAAAAAAAAAGAAAAGAGAAAATAAAAAAAAGGTATTATAGATTTTTTACTCCTTTTATCACCCGACGAAGCTGTTTTACTAAATAGTAAGAAAAACGGCTTCAACTCTCTCAAAAAATCTACTCCTTTATAAAAGTCGAAAGCGGAGCGTTTTTAAGGCCTACCAAACGTACCCTCGATAGCAGTGCAGACTCCGCATGCCGGACTCCCCTCCGCTGCTCTCGTTCCTCCTCCGACGTCAGCACTGACACAAACTACGAAAAAGCAAAACATTTATTCTAAAATGCTATAAGGGCTGAACGGTGATTCATTTTAAATTTCGTCTGCACCAACGTGTTCTACGCTACGAGACAAACAAAATTAGACCACACTTACATATGTTTCGAAGATTTTTTTTTTCTGATAGTGAATTATATGTACTAACTTATACATATAACTCATAACGTATAACTTATGCGAAAAATTGGAAAACTAAAGAGTTATGAAATATAACTTATTTAAAAAACTATTAAACACAAAGGAACGAATTAACTTATAACTTATGCTAAAACTTGCAAACACAAAAGTTGTTAATACACAGAGAAATGAATTAACTTATAACAAAAATTAGAAAGACAAAAGTAATGAAATAGAACTTATGTATAAAAGTTATCAAACATAACTTTTATATATAAGTTATTCTATACAACTTGTGTGTATAAGTTGTATGTTATAAGTTATAGGTTATAAATTAATATATATAATTTACAACTAGAAAAAAAAATATTCGAAACATATAAGTGGGATCTAGTTTTGTTCGTCTTGTCGCGTATAACATAACGGTGCAGACGGAACTAAAAATAAATACAAGGTTCATAAAATATAGCCTTATAGCATTTGAAAATAAATGGTTTGATTTTTTAAATGACGTCAGCATGCAGACTAGCGGCCGACTAGCCACTTGTTCGCTGGGCTGTCTGGCTGGGACTCGGCTGGCCAGTCCCCTCACAGAAATACTATTTATCTGAACCAACCAACAATGATTTTCACTTATATAAATGAATCAGGAACGATACGAACCACCGAACATTCTGCATGCTGCAGGGAGTGCTTCGTCCGTACGCATGCGTTCGCATGTCAGATCGTTCGCCTAGCAGGAAATGGGTGAACGACCGTGGGATTGGATTTGGGATCTCAGACACGGTCTCCACAAAAACGCCAAGTCCATGCACTAATCCACCATATCCACAAGTCCATGGACAAGCTCCCAGTAGACCACCCAATTGGACCAACCGCACGGCCGGCCTCTTCCCGCCGCTAGTCGCTGCAAGCGCAACGTCCATGCACGTCCCCGCGCCCCACCTCCTCCCCGCGCCGCCCAAGCCGCACTACCATGCCGCGCTCCGCTTCACCGTGTCCGCGTCCGCCGCGCCGGCGAGCCCCACGGCCGCCCGCAGGGCCGTCATTGTCGGCGGCGGGCTCGCGGGCCTCGCCGCGGCGACGCACCTGACGTCGCTCTCCGTGCCGTTCACGCTCGTCGAGGCCTCGGACCGCCTCGGCGGCCGCGTCGCCACCGACGTGGTGGACGGGTACCGCCTCGACAGGGGCTTCCAGATCTTCCTCACCGCGTACCCGGAGTGCCGGCGCCTCCTCGACTTCCCGGCGCTCAGGCTCCGGCCGTTCTATCCCGGCGCGCTTGTCTTCGTTGGCGCCGGGGAGCCGTTCTACCTGCTCTCCGACCCGTTCCGCCTCCCGATGCGTTCCCTCTCCGCGGTGTTCTCCCCCGTGGGCACCCTCTCCGACAAGGTCCTCGTCGGGCTCGCGCGCCTCCGCGCGGCCGCCACCCCGGACGACGTCATCCTCTCGGCGCCGGAGACGACCACGGGGGAGCACCTGACGCAGCTCGGGTTCTCGTCCTCCATCGTGGAGCGTTTCCTGCGGCCGTTCCTCGCCGGGATATTCTTCGACCCGGCGCTCGACACGTCGTCCCGCCTCTTCGAGCTCGTGTTCAAGCGCCTCGCCCTCGGCGACAACGCCCTGCCGGAGGACGGTATGGGCGCCATCGCGGAGCAGCTCGCGGCTCGCCTCCCCACGGGCTCCGTCCGCCTCAACACCCGCGCCGTCTCCATCGACCAGTCCGGTGTGACTCTGGACACCGGCGAAACCATCCCCGGCGACCTCGGCGTCATCGTCGCTGTCGAGCAGCCACAGGCCGAGAAGCTCCTGCCGCAGTTATCGACTCGAGAAAAGGCCAAGAAATCGGAGAGGAGCACCGTGTGCCTCTACTTCTCCACCGACCGGGCGCCGGTCCAGGACCCCATCCTGCTGCTCAACGGCTCGGGCAACGGGATCGTGAACAACATGTTCTTCGCCACCAACGTGGCGCCGTCGTACGCGCCGGCGGGCAAGGTGCTGGTGTCCGTGTCCCTCGTCGGCTCGTTCGCCGACAGGGAGGACGCCGATCTGGCCGACGAAGTGATCCGTGAGCTCGGCGGGTGGTTCAGCCCCGGAGAGGTCGCGTCGTGGACGCACTTGAGGACGTATCGCATCGGGTTCGCGCAGCCGGACCAGACGCCGCCCACGACACCGGCGGGGAGGGACCCGAGAGTGGGTGAAGGATTGTACGTGTGCGGCGACCACTGGTGCTCGGCCACGTTCGACGGCGCGCTCGTGTCCGGAAGGAAGGCGGCCGAGGCTCTGGCCAAGGACCGGGGACTATGAGCCTGTGTTTGAGTTGGTTTGTGCTGCACTGCAGTGGAAAGAAAATTCATCTCGCATGACGAACGAGTATTTTTTGAGTGACTAGTACATGTACATGTTCAATTCAACGGCTAAATTTCACCTCATAAATTCCTCTTCCTAATCTGATTCATGTTTACTCATTTAATTCACATGTTTTGTGCACCATAGTACCATTAGTGGCGTGCAAAAAATGATCGCAATACATTACTAATTCGAAAATATCGTTTTGAACCGCAAATTGCGAGGTATGTAGTATCGAGTGACTACTGACAACCCTTTATAGCATGGAACGGCTTCAGATCCTAAACGTCTTTCACAAGAACTCAAGAAGCAATGATAAAGAAAATGATAATACATCTTCCTAAAAAAATACATCTTACATTGTTGTATACGAATGAAATACTCCGCTTCAGGTCACTGGACAGTGGCCATGATCTGAGCTCTGTGAGTGTGACCTGTGAGTGAGTGAAGACTGAAGAAAGAAGAAGACCACTGTTAGGCTGCGTTCGGCTGGTACTGGAAAGTACTGTTTATAGCTGAAAGTTACTGCTTATGACTGATTTCTTTTTACAAATTTCTACAGATTCCTCCAAGCGAACGGAGCCTTATTCCAGAAGAAAAAAAGAAAGAAGGGAGGAAATGTCGGCGCTATAGCTTTGATCAATCAATTAAACTGGGCCGACGTGGCGCAAGTTAGCCCACACACAGAGCTTCTTACGTCTGGGTCCCACAAGTCATCCGGAGTTCCGGACCAGCACAGTCCAGAAGGCCGAAGGCCCCAAACAGTGCAGAAGGCCCAACCCCGAACCGCTCACATCGGATCTGCTCCGGCTCTGACGACGAGATGGGCTCCATGGAAGCGTCGACCGCGCCGGAGAACGGCTCCGCCGCCGGTGGTGGAGCCGGGGGCACGGGGTGCAACGGGGCGGGCGCCGCGTTGAACGGAGGCGGCATGGAGAGGAGGCTGAGGTCCTCGGCTGCGTCCGCGTCGTGGGCGGCGCACCTTCCCTTGGAGGTGGGCACGCGCGTGATGTGCCGGTGGCGCGACCAGAAGCTCCACCCGGTCAAGGTCATCGAGCGCCGCAAGGGCTCCGCTTCCTCTTCCCCCGCCGACTACGAGTACTACGTCCACTACACCGAGTGTAAGAGCTTCCGTGCCTCGCGTCTCGTCAGGATGCTTGCTGTCTAGGGTTAGGTTTTGTGCTCTTCGGCTTTGGGGAATTTTGGCCTTGTCATGTAACTGGCTGATTGGGTGTAGAATACATTTAATTGGAAAGGTTTTTGTGATGAATTGAGCTTTCTGTTTCATACCTTTGCACATTTCAGCAATGATCGTTCTGCTGGTAGAGAATTTAGTATAGTCACAAACTCTTCCAACAATTTTAGTCGGAGCAAAGGCTGGTCTCTTGTATTAACTGCAGTCTGTTTTGATAATTGTGGACTGATATATCTTAAATGATTTGAACTCGCAGTCAATAGAAGACTTGACGAGTGGGTTAAGCTTGAGCAGCTTGATCTTGATACTGTCGAGACCGATGTTGACGAAAAAGTAGAAGATAAGGTAAAGGGAAATGCACACTGTTATGTTGCTATACATACTAACGATAGCTATACCATTTTCTTCACATTTAGTCAGTGGTAGCACCATTTGATTGCCAACATTTTGGTGAAGCAATGTCTAACTTTTATTGACAACACCGCTTTTGCAAGATGAATGCTTAATTTGATTATTATCTTTTGATATTTTTCCAGGCAACAAGCTTAAAGATGACACGGCACCAGAAACGTAAAATTGATGAAACACATGTGGAGGTATGCTGCAGATTGTTATTACTCATTGCACACTTACTATTTTCACTTAAATGTTACGTGAAGATTTATTATCTGAATGTTAGTTGAGGCATTATCTCTCTGTGCATTCAGTGCCAAAAAAAAAAAAAAACTTGCTCATTTGACCTCAATCGTTTTGGTAGCAAGGACATGAGGAACTTGATGCAGCCAGCTTGCGGGAACATGAAGAATTCACAAAGGTGAAAAATATCGCGAAGATCGAACTTGGGAGATATGAGATAGATACATGGTATTTCTCTCCTTTTCCACCAGAGTACAATGACTGCCCGAAGCTGTTTTTCTGTGAATTTTGCCTCAACTTCATGAAGCGCAAAGAACAGCTTCAGCGGCACATGGTGAGCTTTACTTGTTTGTGCTTTATACCTTGCCTTTTTGTTAGATACATGCTACTACTATGATATAAAAAAACTCTTTGTATTACTTAGATATCTTGTTTGTCTAAACTCATCTATCATCAATTTCTGTTTAGTTTTAACCTAGGTGCTAGACTGGTCACCCAGAGACTAGGAAGCAGGAACTAGAGTATCAAGACAGCAACTAGAAGTTCTAGGTGATTTTGTACTGTATCAGCAAACATCCATATATTTAAGCAAACAAAAATAACTATATGAAAGTAGTCGTACAGTACGCAGGTTGGCACTTCTTGCTATTAATCAAGTCTCAATAAGTATTCATATGGTACTTACTCATGCCAAGGCCGCACGCAAACAGATGCCCTAAAACAGCGGATGGTTGCTTGAAGTGGTTCTTAATACCATTTTCTTTGCTTTTGCAGAAGAAGTGTGATCTTAAGCACCCCCCAGGTGATGAAATCTATAGAAGTGGAACTCTGTCGATGTTTGAGGTAAGTTTTGTATCCATCTTAGCTTCTTCCATAAGTATTTTCTATCTGAACATCTTAATTCTTGATCCTGTTGGTTTTATTGACATCTTGTTGATCGGGTACCAAGTTTTTACTTCCGCCGCTTTTGAGCAATAGCAAAGTTTTTGAGAAGATGGCTCAAGCTGCAGTTCTGTACTTCTGTGAATAGTTACTTACATATACATACATACTGTAGCAGTAGTTAACTAGTTATAGCTCATACATTAATTAACAGCAAGCCCATTTGATCCCAAGCAAGTTGGGGTAGGCTAGAATGTCTTAAGAGTTTCTAGCAAAATGTAAAATAACTAAATAATTCCATGCATTCACTTTGTTAGCAAGTACTTTGCTGATTCTGGAAAAATATGATACCAAATTTTTTTGTCCAGTTGTAGTTGGTCAATTGAAAGATCTTTTCAATCCCATGGCTGCAATGTTTAGGAACATGATCATAGACATATTATTCAAGAACATGTAGAAGTTAGGAGCCACAATTGCTGACATTCAGCAGTATTCATGTAAATTCTATTGTCAAGCTGCTCGATTTTACTCTGGAGGATAAGTAATTGGAATAATGCTTGTACAATGACAGGTTGATGGGAAGAAGAACAAGGTTTACGGACAGAATCTTTGTTATCTAGCCAAGCTATTTCTTGATCACAAGACCTTGTACTATGACGTTGATTTGTTCTTGTTTTATGTCCTGTGCGAATGTGATGATCGGGGATGTCATATGGTGGGATATTTCTCTAAGGTAAAAGTTCACAACGATAGGAATCTATGATATATTTTGTTAAGCTGCTTCAGTAGCTTCTGTACAAGATATGTTTTGCGCCAGTGGAGTGGAGCCTGATCATTTAATGCTAGAGAACATATACCTGCATTCTGTTGAATGTTTTTTTTTTCTCTTTTCAGGAAAAACACTCTGAAGAATCTTATAATTTGGCTTGCATTCTCACTCTTCCCCCATACCAAAGAAAAGGATATGGGAAGTTCCTGATTGCTTTCTGTAAGTATGGCATGTATAATCACTAAATTTTAAATATCCTGTGGGTCAAAAACTAGTAGTTCAGGCATTTTGTTCACTGATAAACTGTTTTTGCTGTTGTAGCATATGAGCTTTCCAAGAAGGAAGGTAAAGTTGGGACACCAGAGCGCCCTCTTTCTGATCTTGGTCTGCTCAGCTATAGAGGTTATTGGACTAGAGTGCTTCTAGAAATTCTAAAGAAACATAAGGGCAACATATCTATAAAGGTAACACCCTTCCATCCAGATATACCTTTTTTTTTTGGCTGTACAAATTTCAAAAGCTGATTGAATTATGATACAGCACCTCTAGAAAGAAACTTTCTCTTGGCCATAATTCCTCGAACTACCCTACCTAACCCTTGGTCTATGATAAAAAAATGTTACCCTATGTTTCATAGATTACACTTCAATAAGTAGATGGATTTTCTATGCTGCAATTGTGCGTTAGTCAAGCATTCCCTAAATAAGGACATTTAGTAGTTTTGTTGAACTTAATCTATGCTCAGGGTCTTTTTTGGCGAGGAAGATTACCTCAGGAATGTTTGGGTTTAGTTCAGTTCTGGGATCCTCTTTCCAAATATATCCTAAATGCCAGGTTGCCAGTGGAGTCAGCTGTACATTCTTCCGTGCTGTTTATCTTGTATAAAATCTGGCTTTTCACCTTAGTCATCCTGCACGTTTTGCCTGGGCCCTGAAACTTTTGGGTGCATGTGAAGCGACCAATTTGGTGGTATGTATCATCTGGATTTTTCTGGATATTTATGGGATTGTAGTTATCAGCAGTGTACTGTGTCGCTGCCATAGTGCCATTCAGGGAGGCGGTATATACGGACGGTAGATTGTCATACCTGGCTTTAGCTCTTCAAGCAGTAGTTTTTTGGGCTGAAAAACTGCTAGATCGAGCAATTAGTCAGTTTTTTTTCACTTACTAGGAGAATCATGTTTGTTACCGAAACCATTATAACATCATAGAAGAGACGAAACATGTAAATCTTAACATATATCATAGGCAGCTGTAACTTTTAACATCAGAGGTGCAAGGATTGCAGCGAACAATATGCTAGATTCAGATTCTTCAAGCCGTGTAAGAAGTGTACTGAATAGCTTTAATTCTATAACTGTAAAACCCAGTGTGTGTTGACAGAGCCACGTGCAACCAGTGAAATATGCAGAAACTTCCTCCATGAAGGACATTTGATCCATGTGCTCTCTGGGCCTTCTGCCTGTGCCTTCCTGTTCTTGTTGCTGCAGCTCTTGAAAACATTTGGACATATGCAAAGCAGATCATCTGATGAGAGTACATGGAACAATTGTAATCTGATCGTCAATTGTTGTTGCCTTCTTGTCCCTGACCTGTACCACAGTCTTTGTTGATAGAGTGCACATGGTCGTAGCAGACCTTAGGAGTTCACTGTTTTCATGAAGACATATACGTACATAAGCATAGCGAGTTACTCTTAACATTCATAAAGGTTTCTGAATCCAAATGGTAGCATAACACTACCATGTCATCTAGGAGTAATCGTCAATTTGAACCGGATGGTTCGTACATACAATTTCAACTGTTTCTAACACGCTCTGGTACTTGCACGCAGGAACTGAGCGACATGACGGCGATAAAAGCAGATGACATCTTGAGCACGCTGCAGAGCCTGGACCTAATCCAGTACCGCAAAGGGCAGCACGTCATCTGCGCTGACCCGAAGGTCCTCGACCGCCACCTCAAGGCGGCCGGCCGGGGCGGCCTGGACGTCGACGTTAGCAAGCTGATCTGGACTCCCTACAAGGAGCAAGGCTAATAAGGCGCAACTGCTCCCAGCCCCAGATTAGACGCGCTGACCGATGCAGTCCCTGTACATACCATTTGCTACTAGGATCTCCCCTCAGCTCACTTCACTCGTGTACCGTGAAACCGTAGTCTGTAACTTGAAGCATCCACATTGTTGTGTTTGTGCGGCGCTAGTCTCCGAAAGCGAAAGAACCATAACCCAACTCGTTACTCTTGGCTCGTAACTACCCCTTGCATCAATCATGCTACCTTTTTTCTTTGATAGCCAAATCAGGGCGTGGAACCAGCACTCCAGCAGTTAAGTGAGACTGGCCTACGTCCCCATGATTGAAGGGAAACACAGCTGTGCGGCTGATCTGCTGACTGTGCCGCCCGAGTGGCCATTGCCAGATACGGTTCCTGCCCAGCCACTCAATCGGAAAAGGGTGCCTGGCCCCGTGCCATGCCAGGTTCGTTCATGCGTGCATTTCTGTTTGCCGTTGCTGTGTTGCACGTTGGGCGTGGCCGTTGTAGCAGATTGGGCGTACCGGCAGGCACCCGTGCGCCCATATGGGGTGGGCCGGCCGGCCGGGGCGTGGGGCACGCACGCGTGTAGCCGTGTAGGAGTACGTGCTTGCGACGTGTCCGCCCATGAGCCCGGTGACACGTGAGAGGTGGCATGAATGGGTGGGGGACAGAAACAAACTGGGGTGCAAGCACTGGGTGGAAGACGACAGATGCGGTTGCGGATTCAGCCTTCAGGCGGGGGATGCCGACGGAGACGGAGACGAGATGAGGTCCGCCGTGGCGTGGGGGCCGAACGCTCTGCTCTTCTCTGCAGGCCGCGGTGGTGCTGTGCTGGCGCGTGCGTTCCACCCACCTGGCACCGGCGGTCCACGAGGGAGGAGGCTCCCGTCCGCGGGCCCTGTTTAAAGATAGAGCGCGAGAGCGAGACCATCCTACATTCCTACTCCTAGACTCCTAGTTCCGCAGCGTCAACTCGCAGCTTCGTGCATCTACGCGTGACTCGCTCGTTTGGCTTTGCTGGCTGAACGTGTAGAGTCTTCCTTCACGGTGGAAGAAGCCGTTGAGCAAAGAACCCTGTTTCCATCCTATGCTCCTCCTCTTCAGAAAGAGGCACCAAAACTCCAAAAGCACCAAGTTTGGGATAGATAGATGGCGAGTGTACACGTACACCCAGGCTGCCAGGCACAGGCACGCATGATTGGGCGGTGGTGCCGTGCCGTGCGCTCGCTTTCTCACGAGGCCCTATAATCATGCGCGCACAGCCGCTGTCTCTCCGGTGGTTAGTCTAGCACTCTAGCCTAATCCTATTCCTCGGGGGGCTCCTTCAGCGGCGCGGCGGACGGCATCCTCCGCTCGCGGTTCGCGACGCGTGAGCGGTGTGCGGAATGCGGACGGGCGGAGGCACGGATGACGGATCCGCAGGCTGGATCCCTCTGCCCAGCATCTCTCCTCTTGTCCGTTGCCCCGCCGCGCGGTCCCCACATGTTCCCTGGCATCGCGACTCGCGTGGCTCCACCACGAGGGGGCCGATTATATTTGCGTATGGCTTACCAGCTGTCTTAAATACTGTTAACTGATTTGTTGTGAGAGAAAATTATTGTTCGCTGACCGAAAAATGTTTGCTGATCGAAAAAATACGGCTATTAAACCAAACGAACAAGACGATTAGCCGTCGGTGATGGAGTTGGGTTGGGGACTCAGGACGCGCCGAGCCCTTTAATCCGAGTTGTTTAGCCGGCCACGTCTCGCCGCCCTCGCCTGAACCTGCAGTACCTACCATCCCCTGCGGCCTGTGCCTGTGGAAGGCCCGTTCCGACATCCCTCGTCCTTTCCTTTGCTTTTCATATAATCCAACCTTAGAATTTGCTACCAACAGTATTTTGTTCCAAAAAAAGGAAGAAAAAACATCAGGGAGTATCGTTTTCTTATTATAATCCACTATTGTATCAGCTCAAGACAGAGTGATCATTACCATATCTACTAGAGGAAACGGAAACCCCTCGAGACAGCGATGGCCGGCCGCGCGGGTCGGCACCGAACAATTGACGCGACAGATAGAGGAAGCGGCGCAGAGACCCGGTGCGCGGTGCGCGCAGCGCTGGTGCACTGTAGCATACTAGCATGCATGTCGCGGCGAGCGCGAGCGGACGAAGAAAGCGAGGGCGGAGACGCGGTCGCGCGTGGCGGTGGCGCGCTGTATAATAACTGTAACCCGCGGGGATTACCTTTGTAAAGCACGAGGTGGCGCCGTGGTGCGGATGCCACCACGGAATGGAACGCGCCGGGCCGGGGGGCGGTGCTCTGCTCTGCTCGCGCGTCGCTCGATTCCAGATATTCCTGTCGCCGCGCCAACTTTCTTCTTTTTATCTCAAAAAAAAAAAACACCCTCTCGGGTCGGGTGGCTCTCGCCTCTCGTTGTGTGTCTGCGTGCCTGTCGACTGTCGTCTGTCTCTGGAAGACTTTTTGGAAAAGGAAATTTCCTGCCGGCAACAGGATCGGGAGAGCCGGAGGCGGCGTGAGTCTCCCTGGCACTGGGCCACCCTCCACCCTTATCCTTCTGCCATGCCTGGCCCACCTTTGTTTAGCCTTTACCTTGTGTACACAACGGACTGTCAGACCCTGGGCCCACACTGAAAAAAAGACAGTACCACTATCCACTGCCGAGTTTTTTTTATACAAGACTTCTAAACATTGTTTGTCATCGATGTGTTACTGTTACGACGATCGGGTAAAACTAACATCCTACCGCTATGATGCATGCCTGGCTCATCAAGTTATTAACCAAACGGACCCAGGGGTTTAGCTGCAACAGACAGACGCGTGTAAAAAACACCATCTCGCTGAATGCAGTGACGGATTACTTTATCAGATGATTCAGACCGAAGCAAAGCCCTGCCCATCGATGGCAGCTTTGCTGAGTGCCCTGCTGCTTAATCCCCGCCCTTTGGGTTTGTGGTCGTACTACCATAGCATGAACCGCCGCCCCATATCTTTGCTGTCCTTTCCCATCTGCCACAATCATCACCCTAATTCTCTCTGGGCTCGAATCCTTTTTCATTTGCATTTTCTAACTCACCGACCTTGGCTAGGGTCATCAAACATTCTGACCGTGGAGTAGTACTAGACAAATGCATTTCTTTTTGTCCTGCCTGTGATGTGAGCGTCGTTCTACTTCTACACGGTTTTGGTTTGGTTAGTTGGTTACGCACGGTACCAGCTCACGTGCATTGTCCATTGGGCTGGTAGTCCCAACCATTTCCCACTCGGCATTCTTGGGTTTCGGTACCGTGTGAAACGTCACTCGGTTACCGACTCCCCGCATAAACTATAGCACTAGCGCTGCTGCTACTACTTACGTGCCAAATCAGCTGAATGCCGATACGGCATGCCTTCGGAATTTGCTCCCGAGAATCGAGATTCATAGCAACACGGCATGATTATAGTATTATACCACATACGGAGTATATACCAATCAATCGTTTAGAAACTTCCTCATCACTTCAGTACTTCACCGAGATAATAATAATAATAATAATAACTGGACATGTAAGGAACATAATATTATGCTAAAAATGCTAGGATTGTCTATTTTATGATTGGTCCTATGGTTGCATAATATGATAATGATGGACTCATCAATCATCAATAATAAAAACAAACAAACAGCTTCTTCTAGCACATGGCTCTGTGCTAAATAAGCACTAGAATTCAAGTTCGGTCCTCGCACCACCAGTAGGCATCCCATGCAGCATGCATCCTGCTACTATTCTACTACAACCACGAAATCAAGGGAGGAAATTAGGAGGAATATTTGACTTGTGCACCTCCAATGCAATCAATCAATCATGCGCTAAACAGGAACGGACGGAAAATACTGCTACCAAATATGTTCCCTGTCCTGGCCTAGCTAGCGCGC
This sequence comes from Miscanthus lutarioriparius, assembly GCA_904845875.1. Taxonomy (NCBI): domain Eukaryota; kingdom Viridiplantae; phylum Streptophyta; class Magnoliopsida; order Poales; family Poaceae; genus Miscanthus; species Miscanthus lutarioriparius. The sequence goes on from CAJGYO010000253.1 coordinate 83,746, forward strand.
GCTTTACAATCCTGATTAAGCTTCATGTTCCTTTTCCGCGTCCCTGCTAATGATTTCTTCCTATCCCATGGCTGGCCGGCGGCTGGTCAGTCGTGTCCCCGTCACGACAGCTCCCGGGCGTTGAAGAGAAGAGAAGAGACTCGACTCGACTCGCTCCAACAACGCCCATCGCGCTCGCCGGATTGATGGATACGAGACACGCGGTCATTTTCAGCGCATATTTTTCCTCCTAACAGCAAGCATCACGGTCACGGATTCGGGATATCATCCATCCAGTACCACTTTTAAGTAGTCCTTCGACATTATTTGCACTCTTCTCGCCATTTCTTCTGCTCATCATCCTTAAATACACCCTAGGAAAATGTACTTAATTAGCAAAGGGCAAATTAGGTGGAGCAAATTTGCGCTATTACCTCTCTTTTACTTGCGTATTTGATTTGATGAGAAACCATTGTGTTTTGACCTGCAAAGTTTCAAGTTTCGTGGATGGAGGGATAAATATGTCTCCCGTGATCTACATCTACGTGGTACAGAAATCTCCGGTGGCTGGACTCGGACATGTCTCCTGAATCTTAGGCCCCAATGTCTCTCTGAAACGAGGCTCCATCCATGAGTTGCTGAAATTAATCCCCACACTAAGCAAACCTCCATTGTTTTATCACGTCAACACGTCCTCATCACCAAATATGTGAATGTGATACGCGTTGATTTTTTTCCAACACTAGTTCGGTTCTGAATTTCTTGACGTGGGCAGCTGGCCTGTTTGAGTGAGTGGTCTGAAGAAGGCATATGGGGGAGAGAGAGAGGTGAGGAAAAGGAAAGCAAGGGGCCGGGCAGGGGCAGAGGCACAGGCAGCTCACCTGAGCTGGAGAGGAAAGGGGTCAAAGACTGGAACAGCCTAGGGGCATGTGTGTGTGTGGGTGGGGTGGGGTGGGGGGGGGGGCTCTTGCTTTCCTACTGGTACCCAGTGCCTGCACACATCATTTTGCAGATTCTTTTGCCCTCCCTTTTTTGATTAAGATGGATGACAGGATGACTGGATGAGCGAGCCATGTTTGCCTTCTTGGTTGCTCAAATCTTTGTTCATTACTGTACTTGATATGTTCATCAGGAACAGGCTAAATGCTGGATGAACAGCTAACATTTATCAAAATTTCATTATATTGGTATAAAAAACCCCTCAATTCTTGACAGAGAAAAACATAATAGCAGACCAGACAAAGATGATGAAAGCAAGAATTTCACTAGGACATACAAAGAACCAAAACAAGAAATAAATGAGTAGAAAAATGCCTAACACAAGGATCACATTTTACTACAGAGATGTGTCGTAAGCAGCCCAAAACCACTCCACAGACCACAGTAATACCAGTCCAAAGCAAAGCAAAGCACCCAGGTCAGTCACAGCAGTCTCACAGCTAAGCACTCCAAAACTGCTAAGCACACCACTCTCGCTACCCCTACTAGTCGTCACCACTCTCCTCTCACACAGCACAACCACCTGTGACTTTCCAGTCTGTACTCTCCCTCCGTCTCTACTGACCCATCCCCTGCCGTTTCCAAAAATTTGGCCTTTCTCTCGGCTCTCGCACATCTCACTACCGCCACCTCACCTCTCTCTCTCTCTCTCTCTCCCATCTCCAATGGCGGCCGCCACCCCCACCTCCCCTTCCTCCTCCTCCGCCTCCCGCAAGCCCTAACCCTAGGTAGGTAGGTCGCTCCATTTCCCCCCACCCCCCACTTCTATGGCTGCCCTCCTCGCGCTCGTTCTCCTGCTGCTTTCCGGGGGCGCCGCCGGCGACGACGTGGCGGCGCTGCTCGAGTTCAAGAAGGGCATCGCCGACCGCGACCGGGACCGGGACCGGGTGCTGGGGTCCTGGTCCCTGCCGGCAACGACCGAGTCCGGCAGCGGCGGCGGCGGCTGCCCCGCCTCGTGGCGCGGCGTCGTGTGCGACGGCGACGCGGTGGTCGGCGTCGCGCTCGACGGCCTCGGCCTCGCCGGGGAGCTCAAGCTGGGGACCCTCTCCGGCATGCGCGCGCTCCAGAACCTCTCCCTCGCCGGGAACGCCTTCTCTGGCCGCCTGCCCCCCGGCATCGGCTCCCTCTCGTCGCTGCGCCACCTCGACCTCTCCGGGAACCGCTTCTACGGGCCCATCCCGGGCCGCCTCGCCAACCTCTCCAGCCTCGTCCACCTCAACCTCTCCCACAACAACTTCACCTCCGGCTTCCCAACCGACGGGATCCAGCAGCTGCAGAACCTGCGCCGCATCGACGTCCGCAACAACAACTTCTGGGGCAATGCCACCGATCTGCTCGCCAAGCTCCGCAATGCCGAGCACATCGATCTCAGCGACAACCTCTTCACCGGGACCATCGATTTGGACATCGAAAGCCTCGCCAGCATTGGGAACACGGTCAAGTATCTCAACCTCAGCCACAACAAGCTGGACGGCGGCTTCTTCCGGAATGAGACGGTGGGGGCCTTCAAGAACTTGGCGGTCCTTGATTTGAGCAACAACGGGCTTGCTGGGACAGTGCCGAGGCTCGATGCGTGGTTCTCACTGGAGATTTTCAGTGTTGCCGGGAATGGGCTATTTGGGATGATGCCTGAGACACTCCTCCAGAATTCCATGCGGCTTGTCGAGGTTGATCTCAGCAGGAACGGCTTCTCAGGTATTCTTGTTGAATTTTGTGATCTATCACTATCAGAGTTGGAATCCCACTATAAGTTGAATGGTGATGATCTATTTAATATTTCTTGTGTTTTTTAATTCCATTGACAATGCGAATGGCCATGCTTCCACCGCTGTCATGCTTAGATTGCAAGCTGCAAATCATATTTTGGGCATTGGTAGACATGCATGCCTCTGATGGCGACGAATTCCTTATGATGGCATTTAAAAAATGATTGCTGCATCTTGAATCTGGAAGACTCCATTTGTTTGGAAGATTTGATAAGCATACACAACGACAGACTCGAATCCCACTATAAGTTGAATGGTGATGATCTATTTAATATTTCTTGTGTTTTTTAATTCCATTGACAATGCGAATGGCCATGCTTCCACCGCTGTCATGCTTAGATTGCAAGCTGCAAATCATATTTTGGGCATTGGTAGACATGCATGCCTCTGATGGCGACGAATTCCTTATGATGGCATTTAAAAAATGATTGCTGCATCTTGAATCTGGAAGACTCCATTTGTTTGGAAGATTTGATAAGCATACACAACGACAGACTCTTGCATGAATACAGCATGCATTTTGTGGTTTAGACGGTGTGCCATTTCTTTAGACGGATATCGACAGCAATCTTGTAATTGCATGCATGCTGGCTTACAGTTCATTTTGGACTATTTCCCCCCTTGTTTAAGCTGTGCGTATTGCGTTTACAGCATTTGTGATATTAGCAATAATTTGTTATGTAACTAAGCAAACTATTATGCATCAACCAACAATTTTCTGATAGCTGGCAATTGATATTTCCCCCCTATTATTAAACCAACTATCATGTTGATTCTTGGATTGTACAAATTTAGGCCTTTTTTCTGGATCTGTGCCCGCTAACATCACTTGTTTCACATAGGATTTCTTCAATCAAGAAATTGACATACTATTTCAGTGCTATGGAATGGGATTGACTATTGTGAATGTATATCTTGGTGTTTGAACATGTATGTTTTAGTAATATGACGGCTTACCATGTATCCTATCTTACCTACTGTCCTTCACAGAGACTCTTGTCATTGACGTTTGTCTTAAATTGTAAATGACACATGCATCCTCTAATTTTTCAGGGTCAGTGCCAATTGTGAATTCTACGACTTTGAAGGTGTTGAATCTCTCTTCCAATGTTCTATCAGGATCATTACCAGCCACCATGGGCAAATGTACCTCAGTTGATCTGAGCGGGAACCTGTTTTCTGGGGAATTAGCTATATTGCGTTCCTGGGATGGGATTGTTGAGGTCATTGACTTGAGCTCAAACAAACTGGTGGGAAGCTACCCAAATGATGCCTCCCAGTTTCAGAACTTAGTGTCCCTGAAACTACGGAACAATTCATTGTCAGGATCTCTCCCTTCAGTGTTGGGTACCTATCAGAAGTTATCTGTCCTTGATCTGAGTCAGAACACACTTGAGGGATCTGTGTTGCCTACTTTCTTCATGTCACCAACTTTGACTGTGTTGAATCTTTCTGGAAATAAATTTTCTGGAACTATTCCATTTCAGAGCACCCATTCAACGGAATCAATACTTCTTTCATCCCAACCGGCTCTCAGGATTGTTGATCTGTCCAGCAATTCTTTGACTGGACCATTGCCACCAGATATCTCTAACCTGCAAAAACTTGAGTTCCTTATTCTTATGATGAATGAATTGTCTGGGGAGATTCCCAGTGAGATAAGCAAGCTTCAAGCACTGGAGTATCTGGACTTATCACACAACCACCTCACAGGCAGAATTCCGGATATGCCTCAAAATGGCCTGAAGGTGTTCAACGTATCTTACAATAATCTACAAGGAACTGTTCCTAGAAGTGTTGAAAAGTTTCCTTTATCTTGCTTCCGACCTGGAAATGACATGTTAGTTTTCCCAGATGGCCTTCCTGCTTCTGGAAATGATGATTACACCGGAGTTGGTCAGAGCCAAACATCTCATGGACATAAGGCTGGTGTTCGAGTTGCTCTTATTATTGGCTGCATTGGAGCTGTCTTGCTAGTTATCTTCATAGCCCTAGCATTCTATGTGGTCAGATCTCAAGAGCTTTGCGGAAGTAATGGATTTAGAAGTCAGATTACTATCAGGGATCTAAAGGGGAGAATAAGCCGTCCAAATCTGTTCAAGTCCCCCAAAGATAATGTTATACCAAGTAAAACAAGTTTCTCAAATGATCATCTCTTAACGGCCGCAGCTAGATCGATGTCTGCCCAGAAAGAGTTATTGGCTGAAGCCTCTGTTGAATATGGCTACACTGATCCAAAGGAAGTTGCTGAGTCCACAAGTTTAGGTGTGACTGAGACTTCTTCTGCAATCCAGGCTCATGAGTCTTCTCCACGGTCTGCATTGCCAACATCACCACATTTTGCTGACTCTAGATTCCTTGAGGAACCTGTAGCTTTTGAAGTGTACTCTCCAGACCGGCTGGTTGGAGAATTGATTTTCATGGACAGCACTTTGGTTTTCACAGCTGAGGATCTGTCACGTGCACCAGCGGAAGTTCTTGGAAGGAGCAGCCATGGAACAACGTATAAAGCTGCTCTACAAAGTGGGCATGTCCTGACAGTGAAATGGCTGCGTGTTGGTCTTGTGAAGCATAAAAAGGAATTCACAAAGGAGATAAACAGGATTGGCACTATCAGGCATCCAAATATAGTTTCATGGAGAGCATTCTATTGGGGCCCTAAGGAGCAAGAGAGATTAATTATTTCTGACTACGTCAATGGTGATAGCTTGGCACTTTACCTTTATGGTAAGCATCTCAGGGCTCATGGTCATCTTCATTTTAATCATCTTATTATTTTGGCTTGTTACATTCCTCATTTAGTCTGGAGAGTCTTACATAATTCCGTGATGAAAAAATGTTCTCTGCTGTTACTGTCATACTGTGTATGAATCTAATAAGTTGCATAATTTTATAGAGGTTTCTAACCAGACTTAAGGTTTACTTCAAGTCACTGATTATAAAGTATTTGCTGACTGATGCAGAGTCAACTCCAAGAAGATACTGCCGCCTGTCAGTTTCTCAACGTCTCAGAATTGCCATCGACCTAGCTCGCTGCCTCCAGTTCCTACACCATGAGAAGGGCTTCCCTCACGGCAACTTGAAGCCAACTAATATATTCTTGACTGGTCCTGATCTCTCTCCAAAGCTGGTGGATTATGGCCTGCATAGGTTCATGACTCCAAGTGGCACTGCCGAGCAAATACTGAATTTAGGAGCACTAGGGTACCGAGCCCCGGAACTGGCAAACGCGGCCAAGCCTGCACCTACGTTCAAGTCCGACGTGTATGCATTCGGGGTGATTGTCATGGAGATGTTGACGCGGAAGAGTGCTGGAGACATCATCTCAGGCCAGTCCGGCGCGGTTGATCTAACTGACTGGGTTCAGATGTGCAACAGGGAAGGGCGGGGAACCGACTGCTTTGACCGAGACATCACCGGCTTGGAAGAGTCCCCAAGGATAATGGACGAGCTGCTGGCGATCTCGCTTAGGTGTATCCTTCCTGTAAATGAGAGGCCTAACATAAAGACAGTCTGCGATGACCTGTGTTCCATAACAGCGTGAGTTTTCCCTTTGGTTTCCCTTCCCAGTGTACATGTAACCGATCGATTTTCCGTCCGTTGGTCCCGATTTTTTCCGTGGGTTTTCCAGAGCCTTGTAGCCAGGGTTTGTTTGATTGGTAACTGCTAGTGTAAAGAAGATTCGATCCACCCATTGATTGATTGATATCAACCATTGCCGTCTTTCTTCATGAGTTGGAACACCGGTGTCTCTCTGTTCACTGGTCAAGTTCTTCACACTGAACATTTCCCAGTGAATTGTGTTGTGCCGCGTACTCTTGTCCCTCGCTTCTGCCTGATACTGTAGCTACACTACCAAACATGCTATCCTGCAGCTGATCTGCTGCCCATGTGAAATTACTGGCCTCACATGCGGTTCTGGAGCCGCTGCACCATGTGTTGGGGGGGTGGTGGGGTGGCAGCTGCAGCTGCAGCATGTGTTGGGTTTCCAGTGCCCCTAGTAGCAACCATCCTGGCACAAGGATTTATTGAACGAAACACATGATGGGTCGTTACTGAAACCGGTCCATGCTGCAGCCTTCAATTTTCGCTGTGGAAATAGGAGATTGGCAGGGGGCGCCACACCACACCATGTTCTCCCGGTCAGAAATTCTCCCATTCCACCTCTGAATCCGATCATCTTCATCTGAGCCGTCGACCGGCAGCTACCCGATGCCGGATGAACGGTCTCGATGACGCCAGTTGGCATTGGCCGCTGGACAGCGCACTGAGACTGGCCAGGTGGGCCCGCGGTGTTGCCATGGTGAGAGTGCTTTGGTTGCAGGCAGTCTTGCAGTTGCTGGAGCAGGAGCATGTTGTTCGCTTGAATTTATCAGCTCTAATCTACATTATTTTTCTCTCACAGCAAAACAGTTTCAACCGACTTATCAGTCGGATTATGTATCAGCCGAACAGGCCGACTCATGGGCAGCAATGATTCTGGTTAGTGAAAGACACTGTGGTGTCGGGTGTCTATATGGTCCTTGGCTGCACCAGTCATCGTATTGGCACTCTTGTCAGCGGACCATCAATTCGCAAATGCACTTGTCCTTGTCCATGATTACCGCTGATTCTGAGCATCTTTTGAATCTGCCGGATCAATGCGATGTGCAGCCTTTTGGACGCCTTCCAAGGGCAGCAACTTAAGTTGTACTAGTGGTGTATATTTTCTTAGGAGCCAAGCAAGTTGATCATGATTCAAGTATCCAAATCCAGCCATTTAGTTGTCACGGCACCCGTGTATGGCCAAATGCCATGGTTCAGGTCCCACTGACTGACTACATGGCTTTGGTTGGTAAAGCCTGTAGATGACGATGACAACTGCTGCATGCACTTCTGAATGAATTAGGCTGCAATGCAAAGCCTTAATGACACTGACAACACCTTCTCGCACATACGGAAAACAATGTTAAAGAGTCGCAAGAACTAGTAACAAGTAGCATGGCCATGGATGCTACTGCTGCATGATGGCAATTTGCTGCTCCACACGCCGCTGTGTTCGCGGAGCTCACCAAGCCGCGATCTCCCAGCGAAAGCGAAAGGGATTAAGCAAAACAGTGTACCATCCGTCAGGGCTCATACAGTCACCAACGAGCAGACCAACTGGTGCTGTACTACCACACACATAGTATCGGGTTCATTAGTAGCGGTGAGATATTAATTACACAGAAGCTGTAACGCAATGCAAAGCTGCGAGCGGAACTTTTGCAACAGGGAATGACAGCTTTCAATTCCAGCTATCTAGTTCTCCTGAAGCCACGAGAGCACGAAGCTGCGGCCCAAAAAGTCCACGCGGGCCTTGAGAAACCTTGAAGGCCCGTGATAAAGCCCACACATGCCCAAAAGGATTCGTTGGGACAGTCACAAACTTGCAATATGTCGCAAAGGTCGTTTCGCTTATCCGGTTAGACATCGAGACTATCCATGAGCACATCTTAGGCCCTGTTTGAAACAACTTAAATTGCCCACGCTTCGATTCGAATCTCGTTTCCTCCTACAGCTAGCTTTGATTAGAAGCAAAGGAATGTTCACAAAGAAAAAAAAGATTAGAAGAAAAGGAAGAAAAAGCTTGGAGTTTGGGAGTTTGCTTTGCTTCAAGGAGAACTCGGTAGTCGGTAGCCTGGCGCCAGCGGACCTCGGCTTGGAGAAGCTCAACGGCCTTGACCTCTCCCGGAGAGGCTCACTAGGGCCATCTCCGATATCCCCTCATCCGGTGACCTCGCTCAAGGAGGCACGCCAAGGGAACGGGGGGTGGGGAGGAGGAGCTTGACAATGCGGAGGAAAGTGGTGGCTTGGTGGCGCGGAGGAGGAGCGGTAGCAGGGGTGAAACTAGCATAAAATTTAAATGACGGCATGTTACTAATGGATCTCTATAGCTACACGTGCCCCCGCTGCTTGTGTACTGGGTCCGCGTGGCATGCGGAGGAGGAGCTTGTCGCGTGTAGAAGCTCAATCATCATGTCTCAGGGAGGCGCGCGAGAGGATATGGTTGTCTGCACTCGAGCAGGCGTGTCAAGGGGATGGTCACTGGCGCTAGGGGAGGAGCTCGACACACAGAAAAGGAGCATGGGGAGGAGGAGCCCGGCTGTGTGGAGGAGAGCCATGAGGAAGAAGCGGAGGGGCGATGGGAAAAAGCATCTTTCATGTTGTAGTCGAGAACACCCCTCGAACGGTTGTAACTAAGAACTCTATTGTTTTATGCTCACTGTGTTTCATGCACTCTATGATATATCTAAGCACGCTAGAGAATATAAGTACCTAATAGATTTGGTTCACTATTGGTAGCTCCAACTTGATATCAAATGGTCTAGATCTAGTTCGATTTACTAACATGGTAATATCTATCCTCTCGATGAATAGCTAGATGTATGGTAATGCTTTACAGATCCATGACAACCTATAAGGGCTTGTTTGGAACGGAGGAATTGAAAACACATGAAAAGAAAAAATATAGGAATAGGATGGAGATGAGATGATAAAACAGAGGATAGAAAAAACGCAGGAAACATATATAAGGTGACGTTTGGAACATAGGAACTAGAATTATAGCTAGGAATCTTTGGTGGGCAGCAAAGGGGGAAAAATAATAGCAGCATGTCACTTCACTTGCCGTAGCTGGAATGTGAGTCACTAACACCCTGACAAGCTGCTTTACCCTCCTTGCTGCATCGGACCACGCAAAGGAAGGGAAACCAAGAGATCCCAGTCTGAATAGATGTTTATTTCATGTGAAATGTGCATCTATCTACAGTAAAACAGAGGAAAGGAATTGATACTTTCCTGTGTTCCAAACGGTCCAGTTTAGTTTCTTTCCTTTGTTTTTAGATTCCTACGATTTTCCTTCAAAAATCCTTTGTTCCAAACAGCCCCTAACATAATCATTTTTAAGTAATTTAGTGTTTTGCCCTTAGCCACCATGTTTCCAGTTTCCACGAGGGAACGAGAACGTGGAACATAATGGAAACTTGGGATGCTATTTTATAACGTGGGAACGTAAATGTTTCCGTTATCGGAACGTGAAACATAGGAACGTGGAACATGGCCATGTTCCCATTCTTAGGATGCTAAGGTTTTGCACTGCTTTGAAGGCTCATTTTGATTTTATCCTTATTTTTCTAATTTGTAATTTTATCCTCGTTGTTTTTGAGCTTGCTAGCGCCCGGACGTTTGGATGGACGGACGCCACGCCCACGCCTGCATACCGTTTCCCGCGCCGTTTTGTGCGTCCATGCGGGGCCCACGCCGTTTCAAACGTCATCCTCGCGCATCGAGAAGAGGGAAAGGGGGCGGCGGATGCCCAGCCGGCGCCGGGAGGAGGAGGAGACACCGAGCGAGGCAGTAGAAAGCGAGGAGGAAAATGCAACACCCGATCTACTTTTGAAACATCCAGATGCAACACTTGCAACATATGTCTGAAGGCAGATGAAACACTTGAAACATGCATCTGAAACACTTGCAAAAACACCTAAAAACACTTAAAACCATTGTAAAACATACGTAACATCCAAATAAAACACTTGCAACATATATGTGAAACATGTGCAACATCCAAATAAACACACTTACAACGTACGCCTGGAAAAACAGATGAAACATTAGGAACAGAAGCTTGCAACATACATGTACAACAATTGGAACATATGAAACAGCCCGATCTATTTTGGCAACATCCGCATGAAACAATTGCAACGTATCTCTAAAATATCTGAAACACTTAAAACATATGCTTACAACATGAGTTTTCATCGCAACATCTCCTTGCTGAGGTTACGCGTCGCGGCGCGCAACGAGCTGGAGCGGGGGGCGCAGTGCGTAGCGAGCTGGAGCGGACACGGCGGGGATGGAGTGTGGCACGACGACGGGAGCCGCGTGGCGTGGGATGGGGTGCGCGGCAGGGAAGACGGTAGCAGCGAGCGCACAACGCAGTAGCACGCGGTGGGCGAGCACGGGAGGTGGAGATATTTTGAGAGAGAAGGACACGCAGAGAGGAGCAAGCCTGTTGGGTCAGTAGCGCGTAGGTCCAGAAAGCGACGTCCGGAGGGACGGACGCCCATCCCTGAGCATTATTGTTTTTTTAATTGGAAGCCATCTTTCACCCATGTTCACATTGTTAGCTGAATGCCAAGTAAACAAATTATTATAAAGAAAAAAAATTAAAAGGCAATACTAATCCTTATTAAGCATGTAAAATTTGTTAAAACTTTGCTTAGATTTGAAATATTTGCAAATCTTACTGTAAAATTCTTTCAAAATGCTGGCCTAATATTCGATATCCTAAACAGAGGTTAAAATCACTTGGTAGTAAAAACATAAAGGCAAATTAAAATGAGTGAATATATGAGAACGCAATCACCCACGGGCATCTCAAGTGTATTTGCAGCAGACCAAGGGTATGTCCCCGAACATGTTACTGACATCCTCATCAGCTTCTGGCTCCTCTGTCTCGTTCTGGTACGGCGCGTACGCCATCAGGCACCACCAGTTCTTCATGTCGACCGTGATGGTCCAATGCATCGTAGCATCAAACGACTCTCGCAGTACAAAGTGAAGGACATCAGCCTGCTGCATATCGACGATAGGAAACCGTGGCACAGAGCCTGGCAACGGTGACCGTCGATACTTCCAGTGCGACCAAAGGTCGCTAAGGCAGAGCGTGTGCTCCTTCACCCACTCCAACTCCGGCGTCCTCAGCGTCCACGTGGTGACGGTAAAGGTAGCGGGAAAGGTAGAGGAGGTCCGGAAGCAGCCGTCGTCGACGTCGACGAACCAGAGGCGGCCATGGCTCACAGCCGCGGTCCTGTACTCTTCTGGCGCACCACGGCCGTTACTGAAGTCATTATGGATTTCAATCCCGGGAAACCTCACGTAGCGAAGCTCCGGGTGGTCGGCTGCGACGTCGCAGAACAGGTTCCCCAGGTGGTAGTCCGCCCAGCACATGAGCCCTCTGAACGCGAACACGGCGTCTGCTTCCCAGCACAGCGGGTCGAGGCCGACGCCGAGCTCGGCCGGCATGTCGAGCAGCTTGAGGTCCCACTGCCTGGTGGCAGAAGAAGAGCTCAGCCACGACGACTTCGCCCGTGCCGGTGCCGGAGACGCCGTCGATGGCGCGTGGCAGGAGATCCGCCACGAAGAAATTATCCTCTGTGCCGCAGCGGGCGATGCCCGTTTGGTCGCACACGCACACCCGGTCGCCGAGGGAGGGGAGGCCCTCAAGCCACGGCCGCTCGGGGTCGACCTTGCAGACGAAGAAGTTCTCCGGGGACCGCCACGAGGGAACGCCTTCGGCGTTATTGACTAGCATGTTGATGAGGAGAAGGTCGCCATCGGCGGCAACAACCATGGGATCGTGACGGTAGGCGCAGTCGTCGGTATCGAGGTGAACGTAGGAGGCCGCCGGTGGGGCCGCGAAGCGGAGAGCGACGCGTACTTCTTGCCCGTTGATTGTCTTGGAGATGGCGGTTGTAGAGGAGGGGGGCACGTCTCCCAGTATCACACACGGGTCGAACGACGCCCAGCCGACGACGCCGGCGGCCGGCGGAACGGGGACGCCCATGCTAGCGGAGTTGCTAGCTAGCTAGGTTAACTTCGATCGATGATTAGTTGAAGAAAAAGGTACGTAAGAGGCACATGAAGCCGGCCTTCAAGTTTGGTTTTTATCGGGGGAGCGGAGTCCGACTTGTATTCGTCTTACAACAGGTCCGCCCAATTCACCTCGGTACACAATTTAATCTCTGTTCGTGCCCTTAATGTCTCTGGGAGTTTGATCCCACTTGTTTTTTTCCCCCAAGTATATATAAGGATCTTCAGATTCGTCATGAGAGGCTCCGATGTAACAGCTCTGGACAACCCTATCCACTATGGCAGACGTTGCACCAGGCTCTCCACGTGTCTGCGGAGTTGGTCGACCTCTGGCATCAGGGGCTTGGGCACCCTGTACGTTTTGCATTGGCGGCTACTCTGCTCACCTTTGATTTCAGGCTTTCAGCTGTAATAAATCAGCTCCGTCATGCACGTCGACTTGGCAAGCATGTTCGGCTTCCTTTTTCCTCTTCCAATTCAGTGAACATTCCCTTTTCGACTTTTACATTCAGAGACGTGTGGTGTATGTGGACCTCTCCTGTTGTTAGCAATTCTGGGTACAAGTTGTATTTAGTGATCATAGATGACTACTCTCTCATTATGTATGCTCTTTTCCTCTACGCAATACAGTAAAAGTGAAGTTTTGCCCACATTGTATCCCTTTTACAAGCAGGTAATATGGTTATGAGGATGTTACTTAAAATGCTGGAGCCCCTATTAACAAAAGGACGCAGTGATGGACTCAAAGGCATTTAAATTCTTTTTATCTTTTGAAATTGAGTATAGAAAACGCCACACTATAAAAGGGATACAATGCACAAAGCTTTAATGTGCAATCAAGTGCTCAAATTACCCACATACAAATCCTCAAACCAAGCCAAGCCAGCCAACACCATAAATCCTATTCTTTTGCTATCCTGGCTGGCTTACCTTTTGTGGTACCTTTTGCGGTGCCTTGCCATGTATACTTCAACCCAACCGAAGATGGTATATACCTTTTGTGGTAATTGACACCAAAGGGGCAAAGAAATGTTACAAAGAAAGGGGGAGAAGTTGGTCACAAAGATGGGGAGAGATGTATCATGAAGGACGTTGACGAATAAAAGGGGATTAACAAAAATTAAAGCACATAAGTAGGGGGGAGCAAGCTCATGAACTTGATTGTTTGCATTTGTTATGTGCATTTTCATGTGCTTGCTTGCATTTGCACAAGTTTTTAAATTTGATATGCCTGTTTGTGTGGTGTATGCTAGTTGTAGTACTTGTATGATGAAATGAGAACTAGCATGCATAGGTTGGTAGCTAGACATTTTGTTTATCAAGTAATGCTAGAATCTTGCTTCTAATGTTGATGTCACGGGGTTTCTAGTATTTGTCATATGTAGCTAACCATGATGCAAAGGATGAACTTAAATGTGCAACTCCGATAGTTATCACGCTTCAAAGGTTTATACTAAATACCTTAGCATCATTTGGTAGTTGTAACTCCCAAAATTTTAATCCATGCATATGTACAAAGCTTCAATCCAAACATCTACACATTGTAGGGGGAGCTACTACTACCAAATCAGATTTGTGGGACTTGTCCAATTCCTTTATTGTGATCAAATGCTTGGACAAGGAATTCAAATCCAAATTTGAATTCAATTCTTATCTTTGTAGCGGTTGTCGTCAATTACTAAAAAGGGAGAGATTGAAAGCCCTATGTTTGGTTGGCTAATTGAGACAACCTAGTAGACTAACCTATGATCTAGTGTTGTGATTATGAGATAGGTTGGTCCATGTCCAAGGTGGAGCAAGGATGGCACTCAAGATGATGGAGATGGGCACATGATGATGATCAAGTGCTCCAACTTTAGAAAAGAAGCGAGTAAGGCTCCAAGAAGATGGAGATGGGCACATGATGATGATCTAGTGCTGTGATTATGAGATGGGTTGGTAAGGCGGTGTTGATGGTTATCAACAACAACGTTTTTACAAATCGGCGGTGATACTCTCATCACAAACGCTTTGTATTACGAACCGGCTGTGATAACTATCACCGCCGGTTTTAATAATACCGGCAGTGATAGAGACGTTGGTGATAGATCTGAATGTAGTAGTGTTGTACTTAACATTTGGTTAACAGTAAGCATATATGTGTGTCGTATCTGTTTGACTACTTCCCAATGAGAATGTTCCAATATTTGTTCTGTTCTACTACTACTTCCCTGTCTTCCCAGTGAGAGTGTTACAGTATTATTTTATAAGTCTGCGTGTTTTGCTTTATTTGTGGTTTACTATGCTCTGCCTGAATGGAGGAGCTTGCTATCTACCGCTAATGCAATTGGACATCAATTTTGGCATTTTTTGCTGATCTCTCTATCTCTTTCTCTCTGTCTGTTCTAATGTATTAATAATTGTCTTTCTTGTTCACTCAACAAAGATACTAGGCTGTGGATAGGCTGATTTTTTAGCTGCACTTTTTTAGCTGCACTTATATGCTTGTCTGGCCCGACCATCTAGATCTCAGGAACTCAAATTAGGATTATATGATTTTTTGCTGGCAACCACAACCTTGTAATAGTTCAAGAACTCAAATTAGGATCAAGTTTTAAAATATGCAGCATATCATACTTCTTTTTTCCTGAAGTCTGAACTTTTTAGTTTTAATAATAATGAAGGATGAACCTGTTAGTTGCATTTTTATTTGACAAACTCTTACAGCCTCCAAAAGCCACATCTGTGGTCTTACATGATTTAAGTTTCTAAGCATTTTAACTTGCCTTGGTGCCTCCCTTTTAGACTTCAATATAAATACTTTGTCAAGTCACTATTATAAACTTATAATAAACTGAAGTTCCACATGTGTGTGCAACAAAGCGAATTTTTCTAACTAAATACTTCTGTGCTGTGTTATCTTGTCTGAAATAGTCTGTGTAGGATTGATAGGTAGTTTGTTTAAGTGCTTGTAGAAAAATATCATATTATGATTGGTTTAATTGAACAATGTGTCTTGGTGCAGGGTATTTCAAGTGCCTTCACTAATCTGATTGGGATAAATGCAACAAGATGCGAGGTTTTTTGGGTGTCCAATCCCATAATCGACAAGGGTCAGCATGATGATGCCTTTGAGGCCATTAACCATATACCGTTGAATCAATCTGCTACCTTGAATATCTCTTTGTAAATAATCTCTCATGTAACTCCACTTCTCATGAGCTGTAAGCAGACGGGTTGCCTATAATTATCCCACAGTGTGTTGTATTGTTACTTCTGCTTTCATTTGTGTTTAGTTGTGAAAACTACATTTTTACATCATTTTTGTTGCAATCAACTATGCCAAAAGGAATTTCTTTCGGTGTGCCCTCTTCGTCTACATCTTTTGAAACTGAAGTTTGCAACTCATCAGGGTCAATATACATACCACACTTTTGTTCTTTTTCTTTACTTGCAGAACGAGACGAACGACCATATGATACTGTTTATGTGAAAATATCTGTAGAGTCCATTGTGGAGATGACATTCGTAAATAATTGATCAAGTCTTTCTATTGCACAACCGAGTATAACAATCTTCATGAAAACAGATTTAGCTAAAATCATTGTATATAGATAAACAACTCTTGAATATGTAACTGTCGTCCCGGCATTCACCTAGTAAGAAATTACTTAAGACACTCGCCGGCAGTAGAACATATAGATAATTAAGGACCCTACGCATCGGCGGCCCAGGCGTGGAGCTCCTGGTCAGTGGCGAGCGTGCGTTGTATTGTATGCACGGAGGCTTCAGAGTGGTGGCTATCGGGCGGTGTGGCCACGCACCGCGCAGTCTGCCGCAACCTGCAAGTGCCTGGTGCGTCACCGCTTCTTGAAACGTGACAAACGTTGCTGCGTCTGTAGAACCTGTTGCCCTGAAGAGAACAAAAAAAGAAAGGAAAAAGTCTACTCCACCCCCCAACTATGGGGGTGGTATACATAACCCCCTCAACTATGAAACGGTCTGATTTACCCCCTGAACTTTCCAAAACCGTCTATTTTACCCTCCAAAACCGTTACTGTAGCAAACCCGCCGCTGAAAACCGTCTGGGGGGTAAAATAGATGGTCGGGCCAAACAAGCATATAAGTGCAGCTAAAAAATCAGCCTACCCACAGCCTAGTATCTTTGTTGAGTGAACAAGAAAGAAAATTATTAATACATTAGAACAGACAGAGAGAAAGAGAGAGAGAGATCAGCAAAAAATGCCAAAATTGATGTCCAATTGCATTAGCGGTAGATAGCAAGCTCCTCCATTCAGGCAGAGCATAGTAAACCACAAATAAAGCAAAACACGCTGACTTATGAAATAATACTGTAACACTCTCACTGGGAAGACAATGAAGTAGTAGTAGAACAGAACAAATATTGGAACATTCTCATTGGGAAGTAGTCAAACAGATACGACACACATATATGCTTACTGTTAACCAAATGTTAAGTACAACACTACTACATTCAGATCTATCACCAACGTCTCTATCACTACCGGTATTATTAAAACCGGCGGTGATAGTTATCACAGCCGGTTCGTAATACAAAGCGTTTGTGATGAGAGTATCACCGCCGATTTGTAAAAATGTTGTTATTGATAACCATCAACACCGCCTTACCAACCCATCTCATAATCACAACACTAGATCATCATCATGTGCCCATCTCCATCTTCTTGGAGCCTTACTCGCTTCTTTTCTAAAGTTGGAGCACTTGATCATCATCATGTGCCCATCTCCATCATCTTGAGTGCCATCCTTGCTCCACCTTGGACATGGACCAACCTATCTCATAATCACAACACTAGATCATAGGTTAGTCTACTAGGTTGTCTCAATTAGCCAACCAAACATAGGGCTTTTAATCTCTCCCTTTTTAGTAATTGACGACAACCGCTACAAAGATAAGAATTGAATTCAAATTTGGATTTGAATTCCTTGTCCAAGCATTTGATCACAATAAAGGAATTGGACAAGTCCCACAAATCTGATTTGGTAGTAGTAGCTCCCCCTACAATGTGTAGATGTTTGGATTGAAGCTTTGTACATATGCATGGATTAAAATTTTGGGAGTTACAACTACCAAATGATGCTAAGGTATTTAGTATAAACCTTTGAAACGTGATAACTATCGGAGTTGCACATTTAAGTTCATCCTTAGCATCATGGTTAGCTACATATGACAAATACTAGAAACCCCGTGACATCAACATTAGAAGCAAGATTCTAGCATTACTTGATAAACAAAATGTCTAGCTACCAACCTATGCATGCTAGTTCTCATTTCATCATACAAGTACTACAACTAGCATACACCACACAAACAGGCATATCAAATTTAAAAACTTGTGCAAATGCAAGCAAGCACATGAAAATGCACATAACAAATGCAAACAATCAAGTTCATGAGCTTGCTCCCCCCTACTTATGTGCTTTAATTTTTGTTGATCCCCTTTTATTCGTCAACGTCCTTCATGATACATCTCTCCCCATCTTTGTGACCAACTTCTCCCCCTTTCTTTGTAACATTTCTTTGCCCCTTTGGTGTCAATTACCACAAAAGGTATGTACCATCTTCGGTTGGGTTGAAGTATACATGGCAAGGCACCGCAAAAGGTACCATAAAAGGTAAGCCAACCAGGATAGCAAAAGAATAGGATTTATGGTGTTGGCTGGCTTGGCTTGGTTTGAGGATTTGTATGTGGGTAATTTGAGCACTTAATTACACATTAAAGCTTTGTGCATTGTATCCCTTTTATAGTGCGGCGTTTTCTATACTCAATTTCAAAAGATAAAAAGAATTTAAATGCCTTTGAGTCCATCACTGCGTCCTTCTGTTAATAGGGGCTCCAGCATTTTAAGTAACATCCTCATAATCATATTACCTGCTTGTAAACTCGATAAATTTCATTAGTCCTCTAATTATATGGTCATTATCACTAAAACCCACAATTAGGGCTTGATTACACTTACATGGAGTTTAACTTCAAAGTAACTTTATGCTGGGCTAACTTTGACTTCTGTGTTAGGAGTGTATTAGATATAAGGACCCCGTTAGTATGTTCAGGGCCCAATTACATCCAAAAGGCTTGTGAGATAATAATTAGGGTCCATTTATAGCCCATAGATGCTCTTTTGTAAACACAAGCCCCATTAGAGAAAATTGTGAAAATCTCCCTTCCCACCTCCCCTATAAAAGGGCGAGATGGGGGAGTTGGAGAGGGACCTAGCCCTTCATTCATTCGTGCTCTCTCAATTACTCCCGACTCTAATCTTTCATTTATTCGTCCAAGACCAACATTCTAAATTTCTGCTACATTACAAAATGCTTAAGCACGCTTAGTGATGAGGACATCGCCATGCTGGACACACCGACGCCATGGTCTTCCCCAAGTTGCAATTCGTTCCCAACTCAGCTGCCACGTCGTCCTCGGATTCAGCAGACACGTCGTCACTGTTTCGGTCATAACTTTATCATATGACATCGAAACGGGCCGTTCTTGGATGCGTTGGAAAGGGGACGACGACGCCGTCGTTTTGGATCTGGTCCCAGCTCCAGAAGGTCCGTGGATCATTCTGTGTGACCACGGCAAGGTGATGCATCACCTATTTGGGCCAACTTGGCCATGTATCGTGTCGGGCCTTAAGCCCAAGTTGTGGACGCCCAACCCCTGGCCGTCCCCAACCCTAGGTCGAGTCTTAGATTATAAACACAGCCGTCGCTGCTGCTACACAATTGGGTTTTGTTTAGAGTTTAGTTTTCCATCGAGAAACTGAATCGTTCATTGTAACTGTGGTGACAAATCCTTTTACAAAGTGATCCAGGGCCCCCGTTCTTGATCTCCTCCATCAGATCGATTAGTCCTTTGGAACCGAAGTTCTAGAACCCTCTATTGATATTCGCGTCATTCATATTTGCAATATCAGATTGCGTGTTTTACCTTCTTGCTTGTGCTCTTGATTCGCTTGCGGGAAAAGCCTTCTTGGCGAGGTCAATCAAGTTGTGCTTGGTTGATAACCAACGGGCTTGATGGTGTGTACAGTTGCGAGGTGGTTTGAATCGGTATGCGATTTGAAGCCGGATCGCCAACGTCGAGATCTCCACAAATCGAACTTACCGGCTACCTCTCGGAAGATCGGGCCTGTACTCATCAATTGGTATCAAATATTTCAGGTTTACCGCGAGGTATAATCTTGTTTGCCTTAGATTCGTATTTGTTCATTACCTAGAGTCTACAAAAAGCCCAAAAATATTTCAATTTCCGCTGTCCTATCGCCCCTTTGTGCCTCTCGCAATTTCGTTTCAGATTCGTGTTGTTGAGTTTGTGTCCATGGTCGAGTCTTGTTCTTTGGTTTAGGATTGTGTTTGTGGTCGTAGTTCAATCGCCTGAATTCTGTTGTGATTTTTGTTTTCCGCCGCTATCCCATCCACTGTTCCCAAACAACAAGTCGAAGCCACCACATTACTCGACTTGCCCCCGCTAGCCGCCTTTGTGTCACTTTCGCCGCCAAGAAACCCTAGACAGTTGTTGCTACCGCTCTTATTTTGCTGCATCGCAGCCCTCCTTACATCATCAAAGTAATACCTACTCTTTGTTAGTCACAAAGTGACGATCCCGTGATCGGTGTTAGAGTTTCGGGACGTTTTGCCCTAACTGCCGCCGCCGTGTTGTGCCTCCCGGAAAACATACCTTGAGATACCTTCGGTAAAACAGGCATAACTTTTCGCTCGTTTATCCGAAAAATCTGAAATTTTTTCAGCAGCTTCTTGACACCATTTGGGGCCGACCCAAACTCGGCTTCGCCCTGTTTGGTTTCATCAAAATTGCCAAAAAAATCAGGAAAATATAGAAAAAAAATTGTCAAAGTTTTTGCACGCTTTTCAGAGAACGTGCTGAATTTCTGTAGACCACATCCCACCTCAGTTGTAGGTGCCAATTTTTGTGGTTGCATCTTTTGTGATCCTTGTTCAGAGAAAAGTATATAAAAAATAGTAAAAAAATAAAAAAGTTTGTTTCCTACTAGTGCCTTTTGGAAAAAAATTCGAGAAAAAATTCAGAAAAAAAGGAGAAATCCGGGCTATTTGCTTGTTCTGTGAGTTCTTTCGATCGTCCTTTGTTTTCACCTTGTGGCGCTACGTCTCGACACGTCCTAGGCAGCACCTGTGATTTGTACTTTGGATCCGGATTGAACAATCATTAATCTGCATTCGTTAATTGCTAATCCTTGCTGTCATATTGTGTGCCTACCCATAGCTCCACATATTCTTCTGTCAGCACAGGTTCATCTTGCAACTGTTACCCACGCTCCACAACAGATTGCTTCGCCATTTTGGTTTTGCTCCTGTTTGGCGTTGGTAAGAATACAGGCAAGACGGTGGTAAGCCGCTTGTGATTTTGCATTCCACTTTCACCACCACCACTTGTTTCCTTTTAGTTGATAGGGATAATACTTTGGTGTTGTCTTTTTCTATCTTCTAACCATGGCAGGAACTCCGACGGACTTCAATGAGTACGTGTCCAAGGGCGAGCTTACAATGTTCATGACTGAACAACGTAATCTTATGACCGAGCTGACGCGCAACGTGAACAATCTGGTCACCCGCATTGAACAGCTTGAGCAACGCCCTCCACCTTATCGTGCTGATGATGAAGATGCGGATGCTTTTGGTGATGAAGATGCGTATGCTGACGGTGGTGCCCGTCGCCGCCTCAACTTCAATCGTCGCGGTATGGAAGGTAATAATCATGGTAATAATGATCCTTTTGCTAAAATTAAATTTAGTCTACCTCCTTTTGCTAGTAATGTTGATCCAGGGGCATATTTAGATTGGGAGCTTGCTGTTCAACAAAAATTTGATTCTCATAATGTTCCCGCTGAGCATAGAGTTAGACTTGCTACTAGTGAGTTTACTAATTTTGCTTTGTTCTGGTGGAGTGATCTTTGCAATGCCAATAATGCTGCTGGTGTGCCTCAAACTTGGAATGTTTTAAAGCAACGTATGAAATCTCGTTTTGTTCCTCCTTATTACCAACGTGATTTACGTTTGAAACTACAAACTTTAAAACAAGGTGATAAAGGAGTAGAAGCATACTATCAAGAATTGCTTATTGGTTTAGCATGTTGTGGTATAAACGAAGATGATAATGATGCTAGTGCTAGATTTTTTGGTGGTTTAAACCATGATATACATAACATACTTGATTACAAAGAATGGCGCAATTTTTCCTAATTGTATCATCTTGCTATTAAGGCAGAACGAGAAGTATAGGGACGCAAACAACACCAGCCTTTCAGGTCTAACAATGGGAGGAATTTTCAGAAGCAGCGTTCGAAAGCGAGGAGCGACCAAGCTTCCTGTTGCACCACGACCATCTACACCTTCATTTTCTTCCGGGGTAAGTAAATTGTCTAATGTGCGTTTCCACACGAAGAAAGGTGGCACTCGGTGCTTCTACTAGCTCCTCCTCGTCGCTCTCTAAAATCATTTGCCACCGATGCAAAGGCATGGGATATGTCATGAAGGATTGCCCCAATCGTCGGCGCTTTCATTGCTACCGAGGATGGATATGTAAGTGCTAGTGATGTTGAAGATGATTTAGCACTTGTTGCTAACATTGATGCAGATCCCACCAAGGGCGATCAAGACAAGGAGGCCATCACCATTGACTCAGAGCTGCTTTGCCATGGACTACCCTAGCCTTCTTGTGCAGCGTGTGTTGAGTACACGTGTGGGACATGAAGAAGAGATGAAGATCCAACGCCACAATTTGTTCCACATGTATCTCATTGTGCGGGGTTGTCGTGTTCTCACTATCATTGATGGCGGGAGTTGCAACAACTTGGTGAGTTCAGATTTGGTTGACAAGCTTGGCTTGACCACACGACAACATTCGTATCCATATAAACTTCAATGGTTCAATAATAGTGGTAAGACTAAGGTAAGGTAAATAAAAGCACGCATTAACTTTTTCACGTGCTCTTATCATGATATCTGCTGATTTTGATGTTGTCCCTATGCAAGCTTGTTCCATTTTGTTAGGTCGACCATGGGAATTTGATAATGATGCTTTATACCATGGTAGAACTAATACATACACTATCATACATAAGGACAAGAAAATTACATTGTTGCCTTTGTCTCCCTACGGATATTGTTAAACATGCTAATGAGATTAAAAATAAACCTCCAACAGACATTGCTAAAAATAATGGGATTAAGTTAAAAGGAGGTGCTTTTTCTTGCTACAACAACGCTCTATCTTTGAGTTATGTGATAATCTGATGCACCATGTTATACTATGTTTTGTCAACCTTTTATATGTCGGTGCATTGCCTGCCGTCACTAACCTTTTGCGGGGAGTTCACGATGATGGGATGGAGTCGAGGACGACTCCAATTCTAGAAGGAGGGGATGATGAGGACATCGCCAAGATAGAGTCGAGGACGACTCCAATTCGAGAAGGGGAGTATGATGAGGACATCGCCATGCTGGACACACCGACGCCATGGTCTTCCCCAAGTTGCAATTCATTCCCAACTCACCGCCACGTCGCCCTCGGATTCAGCGGACACGTCGTCACTGTTTTGGTCATAACTTTCTCATACAACATCGAAACGGGCCGTTCTTGGATGCGCGTTCGAAAGGGACGACGACGCCGTCGTTTTGGATCTGGTCCCAGCTCCGGAAGGTCCGTGGATCATTCTGTGTGACCACGGCAAGGTGCTGCGTCACCTATTTGGGCCAACTTGGCCATGTATCGTGTCGGGCCTTAAGCCCAAGTTGTGGACGCCCAACCCCTGGCCGTCCCCAACCCTAGGTCGAGTCTTAGACTATAAACACAGCCGTCGCCGCTGCTACACAATTGGGTTTTGTTTAGAGTTTAGTTTTCCATCGAGCCCCGAATCGTTCATTGTAAGCTGTGGTGACAAATCCTTTTACTGATGATCCGGGGCCCTGTTCTTGATCTCCTCCATCGTGTCGATTAGTCCTTTGGAACCGAAGTTCTAGAACCCTCTATTGATATTCGCGTCATTCATATTTGCAATATCAGATTGCGTGTTTTACCTTCTTGCTTGTGCTCTTCGATTCGCTTGCAGGAAAAGCCTTCTTGGCGAGGTCAATCAAGTTGTGCTTGGTTGATAACCAACGGAGCAGTGGTGTAACGGTTGCAGGGTTCGAATCGCGTCTGATTTGAAGCCGGATCGCCAACGTCGAGATCTCCACAAATCGAACTTACCGTCTACCTCTCGGAAGATCGAGCCTGTACTCATCACTTAGGAACGCTTTAGCATACTTAAGCTCTAGACGGTGGGTCACCGCTCACTTAGCGCTTAACACTTTCTGTAACCTTGATTACAATACTAGTACTATATTAGACACCTGTGGTCATAGACCGAGCAAAATGGTAAAAAAACTCTGAACTTTGTCTATTACACAAGTGTTAGACGACCTGTGGTTAGACTTGTCAGAAACCAAGCACTTGAAAGTGCGCTACGACTAAGGGCTAGAAACATAACTAAGGACTGTCAGAGACCAAGCACTTGAATGTGCATTAACAAGACTGGAAACATAAACCAGCTTGACCAAATACTTCAAAGCATGGTAAACTTAGCACTACTACTAAGGACTAGAACCATAAATCAGCTTGGCTGATTCACCCACACCCACAGGAGATTTGATCTTCCTTTTCAAGTAGTAGTCTGAGTCAAAGTGTGAGTATTACGAGCGTTGACCACCTTGTCATGAGGAAGTGGTACCATAGAAGCATGCATACACTAAGAAGCATGAGCGTCACCGTTTGAAGAATGATGGAGCAAGCACAAGTGAAAATGATATCAAACCGTCCAACTCTGTAGCGGCTCATGGCCATGTAGGCAATAAAGTAGCTGGTGGTCGCACCCTAAAAAGAAATGGTCGGCAGCCAAGCCAGAGAAGCTACCATCTCCACAACATTAGGAGGACTATGAAGAGCCGTCACGAATGAAAAGACGGTGAGCTACAGTGAAGAGTCTTCCTTGTCCTCCACTGGTTGTTTGATCCTGTCAGTCCCATCTGATTAGGAGGGGTACCAGGTATCTTCTGATTAGGAGGGGTACCAGGTATCTTCGGCGTGGGGACGAGCATACCAAACTTATTGCTGCGTGCCTGAAGACTCAACGTGATTGTAAAGGGATAAGCATCATAGTCACCAGAAACGGAGGGTGGAGAACAGTTTTGGCCTAAAAAACAACAAATATAAGTGCGGAATAGAGAAAACAGAATGCTTCTATCTCATCATCAAACAAACATGAACATGCATTAATAAAAACCAAGACTACCTTGGTGAGGGTGTAACCATACTCCTCGCGGACTGGAAAAAGGAAAACAGAAACACGAAGATTAGAGACCACAGGCAAAAACAAACAAAAAAGAACACACTAAGAAACGACAAAAAAGAAATCAAAAGCCCACAGATTAGACACCACAAGAACGAACCAGAAAGAACACACCAAGGAACGATAGAGTTAAAATGAAACGGAA
This sequence comes from Miscanthus lutarioriparius, assembly GCA_904845875.1. Lineage (NCBI taxonomy): Eukaryota > Viridiplantae > Streptophyta > Magnoliopsida > Poales > Poaceae > Miscanthus > Miscanthus lutarioriparius. The sequence continues at coordinate 108,640 of CAJGYO010000253.1, forward strand.
TGCCAACAGCTCTGTGGAGTCCAAATTACGCAGCATAAACCAAGACAGTTGTTTCATGTCCACCACCTACACCGATGGCCATGAAGAAGACAAACAAGCAGGTTGAGGGAGAGCCGTTGGAGCTGGAACTCCTATGGCCCGTGCAGCCTTCTGAGTCTTGTGGGGAGGATCCAATGTTGTTTGAAGTCGGGAACGCCTTGTCTTATTTGAAGTTGGGAGAAGGCAAAGCTACGGTTGGGCCAAATCCGTGCCTTCAGCAATCTTTTGCCAGTGCGGTTCAGGATCAGTCGTGGATATGAGTGGGTAGCCTTAGATCATAGTGCCCCGCCAGTGCAAATTTCTCTCGAAGCGGAATGCTAATAGGCCCTCTTTCCAGGTCAGGAATTCGGAATGGAAACTTCGACCGAGGAATCGGTGTTGGTGCGCTCTGACCAATCCACTGTCCTCGTCTCCAGCCTCGACGCTTTGGCGCCAACAACGGAAGCGGAAGCGGCTGCTTGTGGCGTTGGGCCTCAAGTGCAGCAAAGCAGCCCAATGCGGCTTTTGGATGGGTCGACCCCGATAGCTTCTGGGGACTCAGCCATTGCCGTCGGCCCAACATGCCTGTCACGTCCGGTCAATGCCCAGGAGGGCAAGCCACCAGTGCCAGCTCAGATCACTGTGCCACCTGCCTCTGTGGACGACTTCTCATCAAATACATCAAGCTCCAGGTTCAGGACCGTTCACTAATGACGACCACTGGGATGGAAACGGATCGGATTTGGATGAAATCAAATCCGGATGTTTAATTCAGATTCGAATATGGATACGGATTTTGTCGAATATGAATACAAGAGGACTAAGTAAACCCCTAGCAATAGCAAACATAGGGCACGAACGTTGGGGGCCCGCCGGCGTAGGCATCCGGCCGATCGATCCTAACAACTCGTATCCAGGCAGGATCGATACGAACCCCCTTCCCATTCCCGTTCCCGTAGTAGTAGATGAGGTGGCCGTTCATCCAGAGGGTGCCGTCCACTGCCACCGCCGGCCCGTAGACCAGCGACTCTTTGCACGGCCAGAACTCCGTCGTGCCCGGTGCACCCCCGTCAGGATTCAGAAGAGGTTCCCCCGGATAGTTCCTGAACGAGTGCAACGGCCGCGGCGGCCGCAGCGCTCGCAGCGCTGCACTCGGCGGCATCGGCGGGTTCAACAAGGCCTGCGGATCGGATTGTTATTAGCGCCGAATTGCACGCGCGCAAAAGTTAGCGGATCCGCTAATTTGGAGATCTAAGGATCGAGAGAGATCGACAATAATGGCATGAATTCATGCGGTAGTACCGATATCGACCTTGATCATATCCGGTGGCATGCAACGGAGCGGGAGGGCCTTGTCGAGTGGCGGGACCGCGCTGTACATCCCCGTCGACGTCTCCGCCTGCCGACGGAGCGCGACCGCGACGCTTGATTCGTCCTTAAAGACGATCACCGCGTAGAGCAACAGCCCGCAAACGGCGACGGCCTCAATGGCGCCGAACAGCGCCAGATCGGCGTGCACGTCGTCCGCCTCAAAGGCGCCGAACTTCGCCAGATTAGGGTGCACCTCGCCCGGCTTCCGGTAGAACCCAATTCCATAGCCCAGCACACAGCGGCGGTGCAGGTCGGACGGGTCGCCGGAGAGCTGGTTCGCGACGGGGGCAAGGAGGCTGCGCACTATGGTCGCCGTCTCAACGACATCGCCGTACAGTTGCCGAAGGTTCGCAAGAGTGACCATATATTTTTTGTGTGTGGGGCGGGGGGGTGGAGGATCAGATGTAATCTAAACCTATAGACCGGAGGCGTGGATGTTTCTATCTGCTATATACTCGATCGTGGTGGGCTGCTGGCAACAACCGTCACGCAGGGTTTGTTTGTTTTTTCTCGATCAAGCAAAATGTTTGCGCATCTTTGTATTAAGGTAAAGAAAAAGTTTAATACAACACGCCTTAGCGGCACCCTAGGGGTAAGAAAAAATTTACATGAACGCTCAGGCCCACCCTAGTGTACTGAAATCTATACTCTTACATTTGGTCTGTTCGTCGGTTGGTTTCTGGGTTGATAAGCCCGGCTGATGCTGGTTTATTGTGAGAGAAAAACAATGTTGGTTGGCTGATAAGCTCTGACTGAAACCAACAAGCAAACAGGCTGATTGGATACTGATAAACCCGAATTACGGCGCCGGCTAGAAGGCCTATGCCCGGGCTGCCGAGCGGCGGCGGCGCCGCTTGCGTGCACCCACGTCGCCTTCCGGTGGAAACAACTCACGAAGTGCCTGCATGTTACCGGCGCTGTAGATTTCTTCGTACGCCTTTATGGCTGACATGGACGGAGACGACATCCCGCTGGTTAGTCCCAGGCGCTTCAAGACAAGATGCTCACCTCGCTTGGACACCGAGATATGCGACAGGCTCTGCGCCGCTATCCGCTTGCTCCTCTTGGGGAGCATGGGTGGTGCGCATCCGCCGTGGGCCATATCATCTCCGGGCAGCTCCAGGAGTGGCGACTTCCACGCCTTTGTGACTCGCTCGGTGAAGCGCTTGAGGCGTCTGCGGGCAGAGGTCGTCTGAGGGGGTGGAGTGCGGTTGACGACGTCCGCGGTAGCCAGGACCATCCCGTCTCCCGGGGTGGCAGCCCCGACCAGTGCTGGGTCAAGGCTCACCTCGGCATCCATGACGGCGGGCTATCCCTCCCGTGGCGTCGTGACCTGTGGTGGCCCCTACAAATGCGACGACGAAGGCGAGTCCATCATCCACTGTGTAGTCTCCGCTAGAAAACGGGTGTCAACCAGCGATGCGTCCACTTCCTAAGAAGCGGCCGCTGGAGTAGTCGTGCACCCAGACATTGGTGCTCCTACTGGGGGCACGTGGCAAGCAAGGCGGCGATCTCCTCCAACATTGGGTCGACAATGCGGGAGACCACGAGCAGGCGCACAGCTCCAACGCCAGCGGATCTGGCTCGGTGGCGGCGAATCATCGTACAGAAGCCGCAGTGGAAACGACATTGTCGTCATAGTCAGCCGACTCGCCCAAGCTTGACTGCTTACTCGATGCCGCCACTGTCATCGTCGGGATCCGTTGGCGCCCCCCGCGGCACCCTGCACGACCCCATCCGAGCTCGGTGGAATGCCGCGAGGCGCGTGCTGGGAGGCCGACAGGTTGTTGTCACGAGCGGGGTGCCATGATCGATCACTATAACAGAACCGACCAATTATACAAAATTAAGTAAGAAAATCATCCGCCAGAGCAGACGATTTAGCAAACTTAAGCCCGTATAACCCGATAGTCCGTGAAATCACGAAGGATTTCAAACCAACTCATATACCAGCCAAGATCGTAATAAGTTTAGCGGTCACCATCACATATTACATAAAAGTTCGCATCACAGATACATCAGAGTTTAAACATAGTTATTACAAACGAGTTCGAATAAAAGTAGCGGAAGCCATTTGTTCAAACCACACGCACTCACACGAAGTTCAAATACAGTGCCAGCTAATGATCATCTCCAACAAAAGCATCAGACGAGACATAAGGAATGACCATGCCCATGGTCCTAAGCATCACCCATCGCAGGATAAAGGCAGTTGATACAGTAGCCGTAATACATCTGCCCATCTACAACAAGTGGGAATAAAACCCTGAGTACGAGAAGGTACTCAGCTAGACTTACCCGACATAACCGAAAATAAAGTGACACCAAGAATTATGAAGGGCTTTATAGTAGAATAGCTGACTCATTTGCAAAAAGAGGCATTTTTAGTATTTCAAGAACCTTTCCAAAAGCATTATTGTCAAGTTAATTATTATTAACATATCGACTACATTTGCACCTATACTAGAGCAAGCATGTGATTAAGCAAATAATGATAACCAATGATCATTAACAACTTCGATAATGTCATATTCCTTATAACTGTCCAAGTGTTCCATCAACATTACTACGATGAAGTCACTCAAGTCAAGTGCTCACTATCCAGGAGCGATGGCGATTCGAATCAATTCCTAACCAGCTGGTGATTTATTCCTTACACAAACCTCACTCACCCGCTAAAGTGAGGTATCGATCACCGAGTCAACTATCCAGGAAAATCTCGAGTTTGCCAGGAACCACATGTACCCGGGGGCCGACCGACTGCCCTTTGGTCTTATCATCGCGCCCCGTGTCCTACCACACCTGCTCGGCAATCTACTCGGCCCGAATAATCTCCCAGCTTCGCGGTCGAAAGGTACTTTATTCGGCCAGCTAAATGTAAGGCATGCGTTCAACATGACCTGAGGCCCAACAACGGTCGGTCCTTAAGCGACACGGACGGAAAGCACTACAGTCCAAAACTGTAAGTCTCCGTCCGGTCTCAACTTCAAATTAACACTTAGTTATACCCTGACTACACAGTTATCCAAGCAGATCCAGGTAACCACCTATAGCTCGCAGGTGACAGGAAATCACCCGACTTCTACCGGTCTAAGCCAGCTAAGCATTGACTCTACTACGGATAACAGGGTAACAAGGATATAGTATAACAAAGATAGACAAGGTATAATGCAGCAACGGTTGCAAACAACTCCTGAACGTAATGCATCAATTAAAGTAAAGCATTTAATTAATAATTGTAAACCGGGGAGAAAAATGCTCCGGGGCTTGCCTCTCTCGAAGGAGCTCGGGAGGTGATCGGGGCACTCCGGAAGTTTCTCAACGTCCTCCTCGTCTGCTTCGGTCACTTCCTGCGGCTGCACCTCGAGCTGCTCTCTGGGCTCCTCGGGTATGACAACCGGGCTCTTGGTTTGCGATCCTGTATGATGTAGGTGCGTAAGTGCTTATGCAAAAGGTGCATCAGATGAAATGAACACAATGGATATGCTTGAATGCAAGGTAGTCAACATCATCCAAGAACATGTACTACAAGCACATGTCATCTACTGCATTCTCTTCTACTACTAATATGCTAAGTCAACACATCTCATTAAATGCTTCAAAGATACACCAAAGCTTCACTAATTTCTTAATCATACATAAAGCAACATTTGATTAAGCCCTAATTAATAATAGGTTTGAATAACAACATCTATTTTTATAGCTTAGAAAAATCTTAGAAAATTACCATAGCACAGTACTACCCTAAGTAGTCTACCATTAAATTTTTTTGACATTTGAATAAGTGGAGTAGCCTACACAAAAATGACAAGCTATGTCATAATTATGAAATGAAAATATTTTGTATTATGAAAAGTGTCAGACAACAGATTTAGTATTTTTCCTTTGATCTTAATAGCATACAATCACTGTACAAAAATTATCACATGCATGTTTTATACAAATTTTGTTCTCTAGCAAAAATAACAAAAATTTAGCCATTAAAGGCACTTGAACTACACCTCATAATTTTTCTACAGAACATGCATGTCATATATTTTTCACAGAAAGTACATCACCTAAATAGATCAACAAAATTAGAACCATATTTTTCTGACCTATATTCTATTTATTATACATTTCACAAGATATCAGCAATATCAAGAATTAAATAAAGCTCTACATTAAAGTATCTCAAAAATGGCATGCAATATTTTTATCATGTAGATCTGGTGACAAGAAACACAACAAAATTTGTTTCAACAAATTCGGAGCCATTTTGAGCAAGTTATAAATTCCCAAAGCATTTAAACAGAAATCTGAAAAAAAAATCATTTCTTAAACCCTTTCAAAAATCAGCCGACGAAAATGCTGGGTGCACCCGGTGCTGTGCACCCAGACCCGAGCCAGGGCACTGACGAGCGGGCCCCCACGGTCAACGGCCCCCGCCTGTCGGTCAGACCGAAGCAGGGGCGATGCTGACCGGTCGGCTCTCGCCGACGGTGAGCTAGCCGGCGGTGCGATCACCACCAGCAGCTCACCCGCGACGAGGCGAACACAGTGCACCAAGAGAAGGCACGGGAGGAGCTCAGAATGGGGCTCGACGGCGCGCATGGCGGAGCGGTGGCGCGGCTCACCGACGGCCGGCCATCTCCGGCCACTGCAAGGCACGGGGAGGAGCGCACGAGGTTCGCGAGGGCAAGACGGTGCTCACGCGCGCGAAAGGAAGGAGAAAGGTGGAGTGGAGAGGAGGTGCCCACTGGAGCGGAGCTCTCCGGTGAGCTCGGCCGCGCTCCGACGAGCAATAGCGGCCGGCTCGAGCCTTACCACGTCGAACGAAGACGAGCACAGGCTGCGCGATGTGGAGGTGGAGCTGCGGGCGAGATGGAGGGGTCGACGACGAGCTGGGACGGCCGGGCGAGCGAGTTCCGGTGAGGCACGGCGCGCGGTGGCGAAGGCGGGCGTGCGTTGCGGCTGTTGCTGCTGCTGAGCGAGCGAGAGAGAAAATGAGATGGAGGAGGGGAGGCGGACGCTGCTCGGCAGATGTAGGCGCGCGCGTGGAGGGCGAGGCAGGCCGGCTGCGATGCGCGGCGAGCTTCGCCGGTGCATGGCGGCCACACGGCGTGCGTGCTCAGTCGCCGGTCGGGCGCGGCGCGGGCGAGCCAGTGAGCGAGCGGGCCAGCGCGGAGGCCGGCCGGGCCGGCGTCGCGAACTAGGCCGAAAGCGAGGCGGCGGCTCATAAAGTGAAAATGTGATTTTTTTCAAATTATTTTCAATTTCTTTTTCATTCAAACGAATTTTTGAACTATTTCAAAGTAGTTTCAAAAGTTGGTGTAAAAATGAAAGTTGTTCCATTTTTCAGGATCTACAACTTTTCTTTTATGACCAAAGTCAAATTCCAAATAGATTTTGAATTACAAAATAAAAATCAATATTAATTCAAAACCCTAATTTTGAAGAATTATTTTTAAAGGCAAAATTTGGTAAAAATTTAAATATGAACTTTGCTCCAAATTGTATCCTAATTATTTCTAGCTGTCTTAGTGATCAAAACAAGAAATCATGGCATCCAAACATGAGCATGACATTTCACATTGTTTTAAACATAATGAATTTCAATCAACTTAAGCACCACATGAAATGATACTTCATTTCTTTCGAAATGAAATGCATGAATGATGCTTATGCATGAGGTGATGATGGTTATGCTTATGGGATGAAATGGTAATGCACGCTTAACACCGAGGTGTTACAATCGCCCCCCGTCGTCGTCTTTGCCGCAGTATGCCTGGGCTGCTTGCAGTCCCTGGCGAGGTAGCAGAAGCTGTGGCAGCGTCGTAGGCAACGTTGTGGAAACCGGCAAGTTGCTACCCTGGTGCGAGTAGGAAAGACAATTGAAGAATCTACCGTGAAGCTCCGTGGGTACCCTCCGGGTCTACAGATGTTGCTTTATGTCGCGACGAGGCTCAACCGAGGCTGCCGCAGGTCGTGCCTCCTGCCGAGGGAGGATCTCCCGCCACCCATCGGTGTTGGGGGTGGAGACCCATCCGTGGTAGCCGAGGCGCTGGCGGTCAGGGATGCGGCCATCCAATGGTCGGGCAGGCAGGCCACGCACCAGCTGTGGGTGCGACCGGCTGCTTTTCCTCCGTCTTTGCCCAGGACCCTGTCGGCCCGCCTCCTCTTCGCCATGGCCTAGAGTCACGGCTGAACGAGTTAGGGCATGCGGCGGGGACACAGTGACTGGCTTCGCTGGGCGACAAGCGGCAACGAGGTAGCTGACGGGGTGGTCGTCGTCGGACTCCTCGCCGTCGGCGTCCGCGCACCCGCGACGCTTCGTGCGCCCACCCGCGGGGCCGCCCGGGTAGAACAGGAACGCGTCTGGTGATGACAGGGTGGGCGAGCTAGGGGCTCCAACAGCGGAGGCAGCCTCCTAGTGAAAGGTCCTAATGGTTAGAGGGGACTGTTGAATAGCCTAATAAAATTCTCTACAAATTACTAGAGCAAGTTATTAGTCAAATAATAAGCAAAGCTTTTTGCACAGCTCTAGTCAAGGTTGCCACTAGATGCAATTACTCAAGCAAAAGCACTAGGAATCACTCCTAATCTCACAAAGATGATGAAGATGAGTGAGAGGTGTTTGCTTAGGCTCACAAGGATGTATCACTGATGAAAATATGCAAGAGGGTGAGCCCAAGGCGAGCAACCTCTATTTATAGAACCCCCAAGGCTCAGAGAGCCGTTGGGCAGTCGGGGCCTGATCGGACTCGCTGACCGAACGCACCCTAGCGTCCGGTCGACTGCATCCAGTCCTAGGATGGTGTCCATGTGGCGCCCCTTTGAACCACAGCCACCCATCTCCAACGGTCATCTGATAGCGCGCTCTAGGGTTAAGTTCAGATCGGACGCACCGCACATGTGACCGGACACACCACCACGTGGAGTCCGATCATTTCCAATAGGCATCCAGAGAGCATTTTTGTAGACTGGACGCGCCCGGTCAGAGATAACCTCACGCGCTCGCCTCAGCACCAAGACCGGACGCAGAAACAGTATTCCCCGTGTGTCCGGTCGCGCAACCTCTCATGCGTCCGATCACGTGGCCGAGCACCTCCATCTCTGTGCGCCATGACCTGACGCTGCGGTCGAGTCAGGTCCAGCATCCGGTCCCAACTCGCGCCTCTCGGCCAAGCATTGGTTCACTGACCGGATGCGCCTAGCCACGGTCCGGTCTTTGCGTAGACAGAGTTCGGTCACTGACCTTCACCTCCTTTTCTTTTTCTATCTCCTCAAACACTTTGCCCTTGCGTCCAAGTTGCTAACCACAAGGTGTACAAATCATGTGCCCATGTGTTAGCATTTTTTAAAGCAATTTTCAAGGGTTAAAAGTTAGCACACTAGGTCCCTAAATGTATATGCATGAATCACTTCACCTAGTGGCACTCGATAACCGCTTAGCCAAAGATTTCCCCTCTTTATAGTATGGCTATCGATCCTAAGTGTGATCATACTCTCTATAGTGTCTTGATCACCAAAACAAAAATCTATTTGATACCCTTGTCTTGATCAACACTTGATTTTTGTTTTTCTCTTTCTTCTTTTTTTTAAGTTGGAGCACTTGATCATTTCTTTTGGTCATCACCAACACCTTGTTCACCATCATCTAGCTCCATTGCTTGGATGTACTGACCTAGCTCATATTCACACTTGATGACATTGGTTAGTACTTAGGTTTCATCAATTATTCAAAACCAAACTAGGGCTTTCACCTAGGCGCAGCGTGAAGATGCCGTTGGTGGCGGTGGCCGTGCATCGTGCTCCACAGCACCACATCTTGCACGAGGGAGAGGGGAGGGGGGCGCACGAGCTCAGAGTGGAGCCACCCATGGCAGCATGCCACGTTGGACTAACCCTTGGGTAGGGGACGCTGACCCCCACCAGATCTGGACGAACCCGAAAGGCATCGAGTGGATCAGGGTCAGTGCAGCAACATGATGCTGCATTGTCCCCTACGCCGGCCAGCACCGTCGCTGGTGGGCAAGCCATAGGCCCAGCCCTGGCGGTTGGCGGGGCCATCCCGCTCGCCAGCCCTAGCTCCTGCGGCAGGTGGCCACTAAGGGCGTAGCATTGGCCCCCCCAGCATCAGAGGTCCCATTGTGGTGCGCGCGTGGGGGGAAGGAGGGTGGAGGGGAGACGGAGGTGATCTCCACCGCCGTAGCGGCAACCTTCGCCGGGGATGGCAGCGGTGGTGACAGTGACGAGGATGACTCACGCTGACATCGAGGTGCCGCGTCTGGTTGGTTGGAGGTTGCTTGCGCTGGGGAGGTGGGAGGGGGGGGAGGGTGGTGGAGGCGGGCGATGGAGCTAGGGAGGCAGCCGGCGCCGGCGGCGGCAGCGAGGTAGGGTCCGCCAGGGGCTAGGGTTGGGGAGGAGTCGTCGTTTCCATCGGGTTGGGGAGGAGTCAAAACAGCGTTCCTTCCTGACACCACGCAGGGTTTGTTTAGAATGTAGGAAAAAAAAATTGTTCCTATGTTTTTTCTCGATGGATGAAATTGAACTGATTCATGTAAATTTTCTGTATAATTTTGGTACAACAATTCCATACAGTAACCGGTTGTTTTGGAGCTTCAAAACATGCAGATTCTAGGCCGTTGGATCATCGGGCGTCTGTGCTCTGTCGCCCGATCTCGCCGCGAAGCCGCTGCGTGCCTTCGCCCCGATGGCCCTGCCTCCCGATTAGTCCTCGAGCATAGCCCCGCGAGCAGTTCGGCCTCCGGCTCCGCCCCCGCCGCCCCGCCCACCCCCAAGCTGGCCTTCGGCGCCGCCCCCGCTTCCCCCAGGCGGCCCTCCGCCGCCCCGCCAGTCCCCATGCCGACCTCCGGCGCCGCCTCGCGTGCCCCCATGCCAGCCCCGTCACCGCCCCCGCGGCCCCTAGGCCCCTGCTCTCTGTTCTTCCATTTGTAAATTTGTAAGTTTGTGAACAATTTGATGACATTTGTGAATAATTTGATATATATTTATTTGGTATCTAGAATCCATAGAAAAATTGTAATTTTTTTTGAAAAATGTGGCATATATTTGTGTTATCCCCAAATTACATCACTCTGTCTAATAAATTGCACTGAAGAAATTATTGTAAATATAGTAATAAAGCGGTGTAAAATATAACTATAAGGCAGTGTAAGTGCATGAGCAAAAATCTGGTTGTTGGGAGTAGCTAAAACGACGCATTGTCGGCTAGACCGACTCATTGTTGGCTAGACCGACCCATTTTGTAAAATTCTTCGTTGTAAACAGGCCCCTATAGAAATGTCTCACTAGGGCCTTGTGACCCGGAGGCTCAGGCTCGAAGCCCATGCTTGAAAGCCCAAACCACGGTCACCTATGGGCTGGTCTCGAAAGCCTAATAAGGAGGAAACAGTTTTTGTTTTTTGGGAGTACAGTTTTACCGCTGTCTTGTGCAAGTAACCCCATCAGTAGGCTGCCCATATTTGCTCAAAAAGAAAAAAAAATCAGTAGGCTGCCCGTAGGGTCGAGCAGGCTGACACCGGTGGCGGCTACCGGTTCAATTCTTGTGCCTTGTCGACGGCGCCGGAAGCAGCGATCCACGCGCTGGCCGAGGTCCACGCCCTGCGCGTCAGTGCGCCACGCACCAGGCGGACCTCCAACGCATATCGTTTCACAACGATTCCGCAGACCTTAACAGTGGCTTGTTATTGTTTGCCAGCCTTCACACCTTAACAGTGCAGCCAGCCAAAAGAGCAGAGGAGATTAACAGGGCAACAAAGGAAGGCAAAACCAGCATCGACACATGACACAGAACTGGCACGACAAGCATGAGACAGAATGAAAAAGATGGGTTCTAATTTCATGAAGCAATCAGCAGTGTACAAGTATAAGAATCAACCAGTCAGTGATGCAGCATCAAATGGATCTCCAATCAACCAGTTCGTCCTAAACAAAGTCCGAAGCAAAGAATCCCTGCCCTACGCATATGAACTGAATGATCACCAGTAAGGCGGTAGCATGCTGTGTAAGAAGAGCAGCCTCTGCAACACCGAGTCCGCAAAGTAACCGAGAAACCTCGCATCTGCTGCGATTTTTTTTTAATTTTAACACTTTTTGTAAGCTAACTTTAAATCATGGTGCGGCGAAAAGCCTGTGCCGTGCCATGCATGGTGGCGCGGCAGGGGGCTGACGTGGCGACGACCGGAAAGGCTAACCATTGACGTGGCAGGGCCTGTCGCACCACCGATCTTGGCGCGGCAGTGACGCGCCCTGATCCGTGGCGCGGCAGAGTCGAATAAAAGCCCCGCGGCCAGTCCCGCCTGCCCGCGCCTGGCCGCCGCGCCCGCCGCCTGCCCGGTCCTCCTTTGCCGCCTCCCTCCCTTCCCTTCTATTCCCCGGCCGCCTCCCTCCCTCCTCGTCCTCGTTCAAGGTTAAGGTTAATTATTAAGTTAGAAGTATGTTTACCATGTATATTTTTGTTGCTATAAGTGTTGATTATACTATTTTAGTTGCAATGCAAATGATTATATTTTATATTAATTTGCGTTGTTTTGATTGATGTTTAATTTAAACCATTTTATTAGATGGAAGACATGTTTCGGGAGCAGTTGTGGCGAAAACGGGGTCATCCTAGAGAATTGCACCCCGACGAGTCTAGCAAAGATGCCCCCATCCCTCCTGAACTCCCTGTCCCTAACTATGACTGTGGTCGTCCGGCCGACGTGTTTCAATCGAGACATCCGGACACAGCGGCTCGTTGCTTCTATACATGCAGTCGTTTTAATGTAAGTAATTGCTTCCGTATGTTTTTTTCTTCATTTGTATTACTAGATTACTAATATTTTGTTGGCATTTTGTTGTGTAGGCCCATGAGAGGTGCCTTTTCTTTCAGTGGATCGACGGTGCAGACAAGTTTGACCCCAGGTACCTCCTTTTCGACGATTGGTGGAGAGGGCGACATCCACGAGAGCACTTCGAGCGATGGGTTTCACCTCCCCCTAACCCCCCTCCAATGACGGCTAAGGAGAAGCACTTAGCCGCAGTTAGACGACTCGAGGAACCTCCTCTGTGTGATTGCGGAGATCGTGCTGTGATAAACCCTAAAAATACGTTGGAGTTTTGTGTGTCCAAACAAGCATGAAGTAAGTGCAAAGTGTATGTGTTGAAATGTTGAGCTATATGTGTTTATGTACTAATGTCACGTTATTTAGGTGTATTCAATGGCAAAGTGTCGTTTCAAGGAGTGGTTGTATGGTCCTAAGAACCAATGGCCAGAAGAACCTCCAAAGGCAAAGCAAAAGAAGAAAGAAAGGTTAATTTACAAAGCACCTCCAGTTAAGTGCGAATGTGGTGTTAAATCCAACTACGGTCTAGTCCCTTCGGAGCTTGGAATAGGCCATTATTGTGGCCATATGGTTGACTATAATGAGGTTATTTATTTTTGTGGTAACCATGAAATCGTATTTTATTTCTTTTGTTAAGACATATATGATATATTTTTTCGTTTGAACAGAGCACTAGGAAATGCAGGTGGAAATGTTATGATGGTTAAGACAAATGGGGATTGAAGAGACGGATAACGTTAGAGGAGGAGAGGGCAAGGAAGGAGGCAAGGGAGGAGACAAGAGTACAGATGTAGGTCTTGAACGAGCATGTTGTTGCATTATGTGCCTGTGAGTGCTTGAAAACATTTTTTTCGTTGCCTGATTTTAAATGTAATATAATCACGTTGCTAACTGATTGCATTTTATACATGAAGGGATTGGATGCAGCGAGGAACATGCTGTAGAGGTGGCTCGTACAAGGTACGAGGAAAAGAAGCTAGATGAGCACAGAAAGCGAGCTGGTCGCACCGTTGAATCACCGATTGTGTTGTCTGCTGAGGGGGGCGAGGATGAGGACGACACTACCAGACTCAGCGAGCTCATTGCTCTAGCAGAGGCGGGCTTGCAGACGGAGGAGGTTGAGGATGACACTGGCAGACTGAGCAAGCTCATCGCTCTAGCAGAGGCGGGCTTGTAGGTGGAGGAGGATGACGACGTGTTCTTCACTCAGGCTACAGAGGCCATAGATGAAGCGGAGGTCGCTTACGACAGGCAATACGAAGGTTAGAGCAATGCAGGTGAGCCTAGCCACATGTACGAGGAGAAAGAGAACGCGTTGTTGTCTTAGGCCGCAGATGAAGCAGAGATCGCTTACTATAGGCGAAAGGCAGATCAGGGCAATGCAGGTGAGCCTAGCCACAGCAACAGGGTTGCGATTGAGGATTGGTACTCGGACGACGAGTTGCTTACTCAGTATATTTTTGACTGAGGGTTTTTGATTGCGCCGTCTGTTAGTTCCATGCTTTATTAATGATCAATGTAGCTATGTACTAGAAATTCCATTGTGTTGTCTTATATTCCATTTGAACTATTGATGTATTGTACCCATGTATCATGTACTCGGATTACCCATGGTCGATCTTAAGTGATCCCATCCGTTTGTATCATGCGTTGAGAATTTTTAAAACGAACATAATCGAGTGAAATTATCTCGAATACGGCGCCATAGCCCACTGGTTCTGCCGCGCCACAGCCCAGGTTCTACCGCGCCATAGTCCACGGCGCGGCAGTGACGCGGACAGAAACCGACTAGCCTCAATTGAGCTGCTGTCGGTGCTGTAAACAACTACAAGTGTTGCTGCGACCGTGCGCAAGTTGAAACGAATATGAAGCAAATAAATAGACGATAAGTTGCCACATAACATTTGCATTGGTTCATGAGTCTATAAGTTTCGGTCGACAATATTCGTTCGACATAAGTCCGATGTAACGAACTAAGTCCCAGGAATGTAAGGATCCCTCGAACGCCTCTTGAAAACCTCGTCGTCTAGTGGAAGAAGGGGGTCGTCGTACTCCACCTCAAGAAGGGGGTACATCTGGTGCGGCGTGGGAGGGGCCATCCTGTTACAAATTGATAAATAAAGAGTTAGAGTATTCAAATTAAAAATATTCAAATTAACATTATGTAGCATTGCAAAATTTGAACTACTTGTTATGCAATACGAACACAATATGAAAGCACCTGCTGCCCTCGTCTTCTATGCCTGCTAGCCTTGTGACTAGATTCTTTGCAAACGGAGCAAAGATTCCTGTCACGGGTCTCGTTGAAGTCTCCTCCGCCATACATGTCTTCGCCGTACCCACTCATAGCGTCCATATCCCCCTTGAGTCGTTTCTTCTTCCTCCTACCCTTTCCTACCTTCATTAGATCCGGATGCGGCACGTAGTCATAACCATTATAAGGTGGCCACTGTGTCGATTCAAGGTATGGCTCAAAGCTCATCTCCAAAATACTAACGGTGTTCGAACGGAGATACAAGGGTGACATATATGGCAGATCCTCATAGTTGTACCCGTGAACCCTGCAGGCCGTGATCATATGAGAGCAAGGGGCATACATTATCTGAGGGATGTTGCAACTGCACTCTACCTTTTCAAGATCAACTAGGTAGTTTCATCCACCATAACGTTCGCCGCCCAAGCTTGTGCCACCCTTGCCCCGTACACTAAAGATATGGCGACGGGGTCCATACGGCTCGGCGGTGTGCTACGAGGCCAATTCCTCAGCCTCCTTCAAATGTTCAGCTTCGGCCTTTCCAAAATGCCCCTGCTCAGCTATATTCCTCTACGCAAATTCCCACCTCTTCACAAAAAAATCGTTGCACTTATGAAAGGAGAACTCAACAATTTCAGACACAGACAATGATCGAACTCCGATGAATACACGGTTGAAGGACTCCGAGGAGTTAGTGGTCATGATGCCATACCTGAAACCCCCCTCGTCATATGCTAACGCCCACTGAGCCTTCTGTTCCATCTGCACCTCTAACCAGGCCTTTCCCGCTTCATTTACCATCTTGTCTAGTTCTCTTTTGTCTCCTTGAACTGGTGCTCTGTACGTACACAACATAGAGCCTTTACCTTGTCACATACCTCCTGCTTCCGCTGACGCCGCCAGAAATTAGCGACAAAGTGTCTCATGCACCATCTATGCACTAGAGGCGGGAACCCATCTATATGCTCAGCTGTAGCATTAAGAAGCCCTAGGTGATGGTCCGAGATCAAACATATAGTGCGAGATGAGTCAAGCACTTCTACACGTAGAAGCCGCATGAACTATGACTACGAGTCAATGTTCTCTTCCTTTGCCAAAGCAAAAGCCATGGGTACTATCTGGTCCTCAGGATCAACAGCAGCAGTCATCATCAAGGTGCCCCTGTACTTTCCTGTCAGGAAAGTGCCATCAACAAGTACGACTGGCCAACAAAACTGGAATGCATGTTCCGTTTGCGTGAACGACCAGAACACACGATAGAGGACATGCCTCAACGGGTCCTGAAAAAAGATACCTCCGATGTCCACAAACCATTTTAAGCTAGGGTTGTAGTAATGCATTGCACATAAGATGCAGGGCAATTTGCTTAGCACGCCAAACCTTTTCGTACTTCACATCGTACTTAATGAATCCAGATATGGACTGTTGTAAAGAAGACACCAAAATATCATTATTGTCATCAACGAGCCCCAACATACGATGGGCAAGGTAACATGCAGTGAGCTGCTGATGATTTTTCTTTCCCCTATTTGATAGGCAAGTTTGGGGTTCGACAATTTTACTTATCCCCCACTTACCATCACTCTGTCTCTTTCGTGCATTTAACCTTCACATACAACCGTTTTTGCATATCACGTGGTACCTCAACTCCTGATCCGAATGAGTGACGGTGTACGGCCTATGGTGGTACACAGCATAGTCCTGAAGGAAGAGCTTCATCTCTGACATCGTATTGAATGTCATCCCCTTCCTAAGGGTTTCTTTCTTATGGTCATACAATGATTTCCTACACATCTGAAGACCGGTGTCACAAACTGTCATATCCGTCATGCTGACATCCCTATAGTTCGGAACGCCCCTGAAAGGTACGTTCATCGACCTTAGTTGCTCAAGCTCAGTCGTTGTGTAAGGTGGTGGTGGAACATACTGCTGCGCTTCGCTAATTCTGGCCCATGAATCATAGGGGGTATCATCTACTACCAAATATATGACTAGTCTACCCTGAGCCTGGATACCATGCAAAATCTTAGTTGGTACTGGTAATGGCATAGTATAAACTGGTACTGGCATGGCATCAACCGGTGTTGGCATAGCATCTGTACCTCATTGGTCATCATCAGAATCGTCTGAATCACTGCTAACTACATCACCGATCATGTCCTCCTCCTCCTGCTCCTCCTCTTCCCGTTCGAACTCATTCACATCGAAGTCATTGATTATACAGCCTACTGCAGTTGAATAAAACTGCTCTTGTGTCAACTGACCGTCCAAATCCATGTTATCCTGAGTTGCTTCTCCTTCGACCCCTAATTCTTGTTCATTGACTCCAACACCATCAATGGACGGGCCGTCCTGAACACCCTGCATCCTGTACCCATTCTCCACCACCACCTTAGCCATGGGCACATTGGAACCTTGGAGCACCATAGTGTAGCGGGACCAGTGAGTAGGATTGCGCAAGGGCATGAGGACATAGTGTGCCCTAGTCTTCCTAATATCAAAACTCCCATTCAGTGTGAAATCATCGCCAAACTTTGCATTCAAACGGACACAAAGGTCGTTGAAACTAGGAGGTTCATCAAACCATTCCAATTCTTCTTTCATATCCTCAAACATACCATCTTCTCTCCTAACACTTCCTCCATATAAAACTCTAACACAACAATCCATCTACAAAAGCATTTCAAGAAACTTCATCAAGTCATCGAAATCATCGTACGTAATATCCATAGTAATATTAATACCTATTCTAACTATAACTATACTAACTAATTTAATATTAACATCTATATAAGGCTAACTACAACAACTAATTAGACTAAATCCAATGTATAACTAGACTCACTAACTGTATTAACTAAACTACCTAACTTTACTATCTATACTAACTTACTATATTACCTATACTAACTAAACTAACTAACTTTACTAACTATATTTTACTAATTATACTAATTTTATTTATTTTACTAACTTACTATACTAACAATGTCGATTCAATCAACAAATACACTAGGAGAGTACCTCGCGGCAGCGACGCTTGTCCCCACGGCGGTGGCGCGCTAGACCGGGCCGAGAAATGCAGGTGGAGGCCTCGGCGGGCAGCCGCCGTGTGTGGCCGGAGGGGGTGGCGCCGGCGCTGGGCGTTAGCCGCCGCACAGGCCGCGGCGGCCGTGCGGTGCGTGTCGTTCGCTTGGCGTTGGCGTGTGCGGCGTGTTTTGGCGTGTCGGGCGGGCGGCACGTGGCGCTGGCGCGGAGCTTCTTTGTCGCCGGGGCAAAGGGATAGCCACAGGGCTTTATTCGGCTCGCCGCGCCGACGGATCGGCGCAGCATCGCTGCCGCCAAGATCGGTGGAGCGGCAGGCCATGCCACGTCAACGGTCAGCCTTTCCGGTCGTCGCCACGTCAGCCCCGTGCCGCGCCACCATGCATGGTATAGCACAGGCTTTTGGCCGCGCCATGGCAATAGGCGCGGCCAAAAGTGTTAGTTTTGAAAAAAAAATAGTGTTAGATTTAAAATTAGTTTATAAAAATTGTTAAAATTAAAAAAAAAATTGTCTGCTGCAGCTGCAGGTCGGCAGTCGCCAAACTCCAAGCGCATCCGCGTCACTGCCAGCTCCCGGAGCAGTCTGGTTGCCCCAGTCCAAGACGTGAATATGGCCAGGGCGATCCTCCTGGGCCTCAGATATACCAAATCGTCCAGCGAACCGTACCTGGTCAGCGTGATCCTCAGATCTTGTTAGGTAGCGAGTCGACCTTGATCCTTAGATCTTGTTAGGTAGCGAGTCGACCTTGATCCTTAGATCTTGTTAGGTAGCGAGTCGACCTTGATACCGTGTCCTGTTAGAAGGCGTCCAACAGAATCAATGGTTGGTGGGCCTGCACCATGAAGCGTCATAAAAAGAAGATAGGGGCTAGGGCACTAGGTACGAGGTTGACTGCCGCCGCCACAATTCCCACCTACAAACCCTAAGCCGATCTAGAGGGGACGCTGTGAGCGACGGAAAGCGCCACCGCTTTCGTCGCCGCCACTGGACCACGCCTCCGCTGCGCCTTCGATACCGCCGCCGGACTCTATTGCTACCCTACATCGACACTATGGCCAGCTCCTCCGTCAAGCCTGCCGATGGTCGGTAACGTCTCCCCACTTTCATCCTCTTTCTCTATCTCTCTCAGTTTTAATTCATATTCTAGAGTTTGCTACTACCTCTGTTTTCGTTTACTTGTCACCGAATTTTTACTGTAGCAATTTTGACCATACGTTTTTTTCTGCAAAAGATTTTTAGATACATCAAATTTTCACATATATGATTCTTTATTAAACATACTTCATTAGTGTTATATACATTGAAGTATCTAAGATTTTTTTAGAAGAAAAAACAGATGATCAAATTTGCTATAGTAAAAAGTTGCTGACAAATAAACACAAACGGACGGAAGTATATCCTAAATGCAAGTTTATACCGCTACTGCTAGTCAACTTCTGTCAGATCTGACTTGCTCATTCGATTCGAGTCCTTGTAAGCAGCACTGCTCTGTCAGGGAAGTAGCTGCGCCGAAGCGCATGGGGCTCTGACAAAGCAGCAAGTCCAATCAGCCCGAGATTAAGCTCCATGAAGTTGTGATCCGGGCATCCCGCCAACGCCATGCTGAACTCAAGTCTCACAGTCTCAAATGCTGCGGGGTTCAGCCACTGTCTCATTCCAAGGCTCAATCTGCTCAAATCAAGCTGCTGCACTGGAGCCAACTGCTGCTGCTGCTGCTGCTGCCTGGGCGTCGCCTCCAGAGTTGAAGATCCACCGGACTCTCGAAAGCTGCGAACCATTCTTCCTGGGGTACCCGTAGTAGCAACTCCGATTGAGACTGCCTCTGGAACACCACGAACACAGCCCCAATAGCTCTGTGCACTATGACTGCCTCCAATCCATGACCTAGACCGGCTGGGGATATGATGAACCGCGCGATATCTGCAGCGTCACAAGTCGTCGTGTCGATCTCCGTCTGTAGAATCACCCGCCCGAGGTAATCGGCGGCCGTGACGAAGGGCGGCAGCAGACGCCGCACCGTTGAAGCCTCCTCGGCAGCTGCGCCGCCAGGGAGTGGAAATAGCGACGAGTCGTACATCCCCAGCAGCCTCTGGCGCAAATATGATGGTTCCCTTCTGCCGATTCTCTCCGTACCCTGGGCGTCGTAGTAGACAAAGGACGGCAACATCGTGATCCGGCCCAAGGAACACCGCGTTGACTGGTCCAATGGCAAGAAGCACCTCGGCGCCGATATTGCACAGGTTGTACACTGCACCCTCGCTGGAGCAGCCCGGGCCTCTGAGGAACACACAACTCAAGTGGAACGTCATGTCTGCATCCGCAAGAAAGGTACTCTGGGGGTACAAGTGACTGGGGGAGCTCGGCTGTAGCCTGGCGTCTGACCCTGTCGTCAAGCGCCTCCAAGATCTGGAAGCGTGTGTAACTACTGTCGCTCGCCTGCACAACACAAAGCATGCAGTAACCAGGATCAGGATCCATCGGTTGGTAACAATAACAAGCATGGGCACGCACGGCCCCCAGTATGCATTGTACAGTGAGAGGAACTTCAAGTTCTAACCTTGATACAGTCACAGAATACTCCTGGGCGTGGCCCTGCTGCCGTGGCAACCTCCGTGTCATGAGCATGTGTCAGCACCAGCAGTCCAACAGAGTCGCCAAACTCAGCATCACGAACAACAACAGCTGCCTCAACCTGAACGTCCAATGCCTCGTCAAGCAGATCACGCGGAGTAGCCCTCAGGGACACTCCCTCCATGAGAAGGGATCTGTTCAAGAAATTGGGGTCTTGGGTCGCCGCCGGAAAGACAGTATCCAGTACAGCAATGAGGCTTCTCAGGTGGAGGTAAGAACGCCTGTGGTTCCTCATGTCCAAAAAAGGGGCCTGCAGCAAATAGGATTGCGTTGCAATTGCAATCAGTGGAATAAAAGACAAGCCAGAGCCCAGAGAGCAGAACAAGGAAAGACAAGACCAGGGAGATACAGCATAATAGTGAGATAATAAATAAAGAAATATGTGAGAAAAGCTAGAGCTAATATAGAAATAAAGCTTATTTTAATTACCATGGGTAGGATGTCACAAATTAAACTCAGGTTTCGAGCTGCAATGCTGCAAAAACTGCCATGAGACTGTATTTAGTATTATGTAACTGAACCGATTGACATAACGAATGATCAAAGTATTAAACCATCAAACCATGATACCTGACAATGTGCTGAGTGCTGACAAATCATTATTGAGCAGGGATTTCGAATTCGATGGATACAAAAAAAAAACTGTACCTCTGTTAGGATTACAATGGAAGCAGCAAGTAACCTGAACAAATGTAATGACAAGGTGACAAAAGGGTAAGATGTATGTGACATGCTGACAAGAACAGTGAGATGTGAGTATGTGACATGCTGACAAGAACAGTGAGGTTCTTCAGCTTGCAGTCCCTACAGGTAGCATGTTCGCTTATTCGTATACGATCGTGGATTATAAGCTGGAACAGTATTTTTCTCTCACACCAAACCAGCCAACAGTAAATAATCCACGATCATAAATACGTGAGGCAAAGATAACGCTCCCCACTGCTAGCCGCATCAAGAAGGTGAATGAATCAGGGGATTTAGTTGGTCGGAGAAAGAAAGCAGGTGAATGAAGCAGGGGATTTTGTTGGTCGGAGAAAGGCCTCGTTTAGTTTCAAAAAGTTTTCCCCAAAAGTGCTACAGTAGCTATCACATCGAATCTTGCGATACGTGCATTGAACATTAAATGTAGACGAAAAAAAACTAATTGCTCAGTTTGGTGAGAAATTGCGAGACGAACGTTTTAAGCCTAATTAGTCCATAATTAAACACTAATTGCTAAATAAAAACGAAAATACTACGGTAACCAAATTTCTAAAGTTTGGCCAACTAAACAAGGCCAAAGAAAGCGGTGATCAGAGCAGGTGAACGAAGCAGCGAATGTATCAGACATGTACGCATCGTCAGGGTCATCGACGGCTCGACGCAGCGTGGGCGACATGGAGTCATGGACCCAGCCACTGATTGCCCGGCGCTAGTGCCCATCTGCAGGTGCTTCTTGCGCACGGCAACATCCGGCCCGGCCCGCGGATGCGGGTACTGGAACAGCGGCATCGAGTTGGGCGGCACCGCCACGGGCGCCTCTGTCACCGAAACCACCACGCCCCTTCTTTGTCATCGGCTCTGGCCGAGAGCTCTCCTGATCAAGCAAGCCGTTGATCCGATCGAAGAAAGCCTTGGGCAGAAGACAAGACAAGCAGCAACTACTAGCGACTCTGGCCTGCGGCATCGTATTCGAGTATCGCGGTGGCGGTGGCACGCGGGGCGTGAGCCCGCATCAGCTTCGCGACAATATGCGGGCCGTCTCTATATACCGCAAGAATGCAGCGGCTGGTGCGGACGCGGTGCGGGCCGAAACGAAGAGAACAAGAAAAGAAACGAAGAGATTCAAGAAACAGAGGCGAGAGCGAGACCAGAAAAGGAAAGAAGAGAATAGAACGGATTCAAGAACTAGAGGGAAGAACGTACGGGGGTGGCTATCATGGCTCCGTGGAAGGGTTCTGCGGCGGCGGCGGAGCAGCCGGCAACGGACTCAAAAACAAGAAGCCCAGCACGGTGTCCAATGTCATCACGAACAATCTCTGCCCGGAGCAAAATCTCGAAACTGGAGTACTCCGCCATCAGGTCATGTGAACTGCAATCGTCGGGAAGGGCTTCGACCACAAGGAGCTTCCGCAGGATCGTGGTGTCGCCGGCGAGGTCCGGGAAGTCCGCCGACAGCAGCTCCGCCAACTTCACCGATGTCAGCATCCAGACGAGCTTGAACTTGTACGGGTAGAGAAAAGAAGGGGGGGAATTATACTGGTGTCAACTACTGGGGGTCGGTGGATTCTGGCGAGTTCTTGCAGTTACTTGGCGTGCTTTTGATCGGAGCAGATGGCCGTTGGGCGGTTGAAGGAAGGAGGGGGAGGCGCGAGGAAGAAGGAGGAAGCCGGGTCTCTCGTCTTTATAAATAGGGTAAAGTACACTTTCCAGCCTCCAACTTGCAATGAAGTTTAATTTTCAACCTTCAACTATGAAACCGGGTAACAAATATCCTCCAACTATCAAAACCGGACAAATTTGGTTCTCGGCTGATTTCAAAAACGGTTTTCTATTTTCGGGAGACGCCGAAATTTTATATTATTTTTTGAGCCTCTTAACGTCCTCAAATGAAAAAACTCAAAACTACAAAGTTGTAGATCTCATTGAGAGCTACAACTTTGGTATAAAAAGTATCTTCATTTGACTCCATACAAAAAATATATTATTTTTCTAATGCGGCAAGCGCTATTATGATGCTGAAATTTTATATTATTTTTTGAGCAACTTAACGTCCTCAAATTAAAAAACTTAAAACTAAAAAGTTGTAGATATCATCGAGATCTACAATTTTTATATAAAAATCATCTTCATCTGACGTCGTATTAGTTTATTTTTATATAAAACAAGCTTTTTCATTCTCGAAAGTTGTTTTGTCGCGTGAGAAGATGATTTTTATATAAAAATGAACTAATACGACGTCGGATGAAGATAATTTTTATATAAAAATTGTAGATCTCGATAATACCTATAACTTTCTAGTTTTAAGTTTTTTAATTTGAGGACGTTAAGTTGCTCAAAAAATAATATAAAATTTCAGCATCATAATAGCGCTTGCTGCATTAGAAAAATAATATATTTTTTGTATGGAGTCAAATGAAGATACTTTTTATACCAAAGTTGTAGATCTCACTTTGTAGTTTTGAGTTTTTTCATTTGAGGACGTTAAGAGGCTCAAAAAAATAATATAAAATTTCGGCGTCTCCCGAAAATAGAAAATCACTTTTGAAACTAGTCGATGACCAAATTTGTCCGGTTTTGATAGTTGGAGGGTGTTTGTTACCCGGTTTTATAGTTGGAGGTTGGAAATAGAACTTCAGTGTAAGTTGGAGGTTGGAAAGTGTACTTTACCCTTATAAATAAACACGGAGCGTTGCAGCTCGCGGCGGCAGCTGAAGCCCAAGAAATCCGCGGTGGGCGGGAGGCAGCTGAAGCCCACGAAATGGAACGGCCCATTTCGACTATTTGCTTTACTAATTGCTAGGCAGGTTATCTCTCCGTGCCGCGTCGCGATGCCCCTCACCGTCGCCACACCGCGCCTAGGCAATCAAGGCTGAGTCCCCGCCTACCAGCACATAGGATACGAGCATACGTCACAAATCTGTATATTTTTTTATTCATTTCCATTCAGAGCCCAAGCATCACTTGATCACTGTTACGTTCAAAAACAATAAAAGATACATATCTCAAGCGTATCTCTTGCTTGCAAGAATTTTTTCATTGAATCATATTACAACCCTACTACAGCCCTTACGCATCCATCATTTGCCTTTTCTTTCTGCTCTCCGGTAAAATGCTAAACTCTGTCCCGAGAGATTATATTTGAATCCTTGGCGCACATCTCTAGGCACCAGGGTTTCCGACGAGTTCAACTATTTCGCCTTGTGTACTTGTTGTCACTGGATCTTCAATTATTGCTGGAATGGAGGAAGAGAATAAATCAGGGGTAAGTATCAAAAGCATTACCCCAAAAAAGTCTTGTTTTCATCTTCATCTGTATCCAGCTCAAGCCCTTCCGCCGCTAGAAGTCTACTGATCTCATTATCCCTCTCCTCCTCTGCCTTCTCGCGCATAATATCCCTCTTCCGTAACACAAGGGTATGTCTCTTCAGAGTTGTGCTGTAGAATTCCATAGATGCCTTCTTTTCCTTGGCAAATAGCTTCCTTTCTTCCTCAGGATCAACCTGGATCCAGTATTTTGAAAGTCAGATTCAGAGAAAAGTACAGAGCATGCAGATAACTGACATAGCAAGATGTTGGACGGCATTGAGGATCAGTGTAGTGCTTTTGTTTCTGAAAGGGAAGTGTCAGGGTCTCTGCCTTTCATTAGAGAAAGAAGCGGAACAGTGTAATGCTTTGGCGTCACCTTTGAGCGTGAGAGACGCCGTGCCCGTAGTGTCATTTTGCGTTGCTGCTGCTCAGCCCAAGCAGCCACAGCCATGTCACCACGTTGGTCAAAAGCTTTCCGCTTCTTCATTACCCACTCCATCCATGCTTGAGAAGCCTAGTTCAAAGAAAATAAGATTTTCAGAACAGCAACAATACTGCTTTTAAGCAGACATTGCTCGGGAAGTCACCACTATAATCTCAACTAAAATTACCATAACTCAACAATTTAAATGTTGCCTCACATTCTAGTAGCTGCAGTTGCAGATAATAAAGTCAAGTGCTCAACAATTTCAAGGCATACGAATGGTTGGACCCATATGTAATTGTTATTACCAGTTCTTAGTTGCCTAGTCCAGTTTTGCAGCAAGATAAAGCGATAAACAAAGCAAGACACACAACTGCTTTGTAAGTTAGTAGCACAAGGATGGAATGATGCTTCCCTTTTCTTGGTTTCTGAATCATAAAGCTAAATCAGGATTGAAAAACTAATATTGTGACTAAAATGGGTAATCCCAAAAAAGGTGGCAACAGAACAGTAATTAACAAACAAATACAAACATGGAGTGGAGCAGCATCCTGCACATAATGAAATGATAACCTAAGTGGCCAAGAAAATTCAGACCTTCATCGGATTCACATGATGCTCTCTATCATATGCCCTTCTCCTTTCATCATCAATCAACAGCTCGTACGCTGCTTGGATCTTGATGAAACGGGCTTCGGCAGTTTCCCCTTCCTCAAGGGTTCCCTTACCATCATAAACTGTGAGATGACACATAATCAGATGGAATAAAAGGAGAATGACAGCTGCACCTGTATTACTATGGCACCAATTTCTTCCTTGATTCATTTTTCTATCAGTAAATTACAGGTAGCCACAGCCTTTACTTGCTCGATTCATTTTGGTTAGTTTTGACTTTAGTTATTAGTGCATACTCCCCAGCCAAGAAGACTTAAGACGATACATAGAGATAATTACCTAAATTCAATAATTATGAATGGAGGAACCCGCAAATTATTTCACCATAAAGTCTAGAACTCTAATACCCTAGCAGCACAGCTCCAGATACAGAAACATCAACTGCAACGACACATCTATAGAAGGAGAAATAGCTTGATGCCGTGTAAAACATGCTACTGGACACAACTTCTCAATTAAAAGCTGATATTGATTTGTGGACCTGCCATTCTAAATGCATTTGATGTTTATCACTGAATCCACAGGAGGATGAGTAACATGAAAATGAGGGTCAAATAGTCACTGCACACTAGTTTGTACCATTGACACTGATGCATTGTCTTCAATTGTGTTGTGGGCTTGCGGCAAATCAAAAACTCAGTGATAAGGAAAACATGAAGTAACTAAGAGTTATTAATCTGTTCATAGGAGCGTGCGAATTGTATGTCTAGAAACACAAGAAAAATCAAATAGTGCCTCAAACACAGTAGGGAGAATTGCTGAATATTAGGAAAATTCAGAAAGGTGAATAAACCAACCATCAGGGTGATAGAACTTGGCCAATCTTCTGTAGGCAGTCTTTATGGTCTCCTCGTCTGCATCCCTACCCAGCTCTTTGAAGCGCATGAGATACAAAGAACACACATTAGCTTCACCTTCAATTCCAAGTCCGGAACACACAGTACATCTGAAACTACAAAGTAGGGGCGCAACAGATCGTTACTATTACTAAGGTAGCCCAATTTAGAACTGAATCGTTTTTTTAGACGATAGAACTGAATCATAGAAGCATGGCAACAGCAAATGATCAGAATCAGGCGAAGCCACAACGGATCAAAGACTTTTTGATACATAGTAAACTGATCAGTATCATACGAGTAAGTAGATCATCAGGATTGACACACGAAAAAAACAGATGCTACCGACCCGTGAGCACAGGATCGTACCAAGCGTCTCGTACGGCGACTTCTCCGAGTCCCAACTCGCCGCGCGCGTGGACGCCCTCCTCCGAACCCCGCCGGCCGCCCTCGCGACCTCGTCGAGCACGAACGCGGGCGGACTGGAATTCGACGGTACCCTGAAGCTCCCGCCGAGGGCCGGCGTGAACCCCAGCCGCCCGGCGCCTCGTCTCACGGCGGCGGACGAGTAGTAGATATGGAGGAGGGAGGAGATGGCTCGAAGGCTGCTCATCGCCGGCAACGCGGGGAGGCTTTAGGGTTAGTGCGTGGTGGAGCCGTGGAGGAAGAGGCGGAGCCGCGGAGGCGAAGCTGGAGGTCCGCTGGTTTGTGGTGGAATGGAGGGAACGCCTCCTGATGGTGACACGTCGTTTGCACACGTGGACCGCTTCTCTTCTCAAATAAGGCCTCTTTTTCTGGCCGTCACAAGGTGTTACTGAATCACCTCTTTTCTGGTTAAGTGCTGGTTGCTTTCTTGCTGAATGTAAAAGAATTTCTTTTCAGTTGTACTCATAGGAAGGAATATCAGTATTCCAGGCATTTTACCTTCCTTTCTAAACGGTACAGGAGTTATATTTACAAATTTACAGGGCTGCACTCATGTACATATTGCAGCAAATCAACCCTACACTACAATTCTCCTCTCTGCATCCTTGCAGTGTAGATGACTCACAGGTCACAGCCACAGGGTGAGGTTAGTTCTATACTGTTACTGTACATGAACCAGAACCTGATGATCAGGTACATATCTAAACTGAAGCTCTTGCGGTGTTCTAACAGTTGAGGACATGTAAATAGATGTCATTTCTTTTTTGTGCCAGCATACATGGCTCTTTCCCACTGCGCGACATCTTCAACCTGCGAGGGCGGTGGTGGTAGGACCTCACGCTCTACCAGATCCCAGCCATCGAATATGCTATCTGGCACACCACCATGCTTCACCAGCTTACCGGTGTACAAGAAGCTCTCGTTTGAGTTCAGGAGGAGGTTGTCCAGAGTGCTGGGCTGACAAGAACAGATATTCCATCAAAATGGAAATTGAAGTTTTACATGCAATGTAAGAGCGAAATAGGAATTTACCATGATGGCTGTGTGCATGCTGTCCATAAAACTACTGTCCGATGATATGGCTGAACTTGCCTTCCAAATCGATCTGTTTAGCTGTTGCGCTTGCTTTTCTGACCTGGAAGCAGCAGACAGGATCAGTTTTTTTAAAACCCTTTCGATATTGGATCACAGATATGCATGTTATACTATGAAACAGCAGGTACCTTGAGGCAATGTTCGATTCAAAAGCAGTTCGAAGGGCCTTTGATGACGATAACATATGGAGCAACTTAGCAAACGCCTCAAAAGTAGAAAGATTGGATGGCACATCCAAGCCCAGTGAGTTATAATAGTAGGTAGTAATGGCTGTAACACTTGTCTTCAATAGTGATATTCCTCTCTGCAAATATTGATGCCTCTCCATGGAGTGGGAAGATGCACCAGAAAAGCTAAAGCTATTGCTTCTCTTGGAATCAAAAGACGGTTTCTTGACAGAATCCACAGAGTCAACTCCAAAGTTACTTGAACCACTTTCTGTCAGTGAAGCTTCTTCACCACCTGTGCAAACATTTTTCCTAGGTACAAAAAGTGGGTAAACCTTGCTGAAAAAGAAGGAAAATAGAGCACGTCAGTCTATGTCTTATATGTCCATCTTCATACGATAGAGAGCTCTTGTTTTCTTATATACAGTACCTCTGGGACTGTCGTGTGCTCCAGTAGGAACTCCGCTGCCATATATTTGAGCATGAACCCTAATACATTTAAAATAAGTTAGCCAATGAATCAACCAGGCAGCCAATTGAAAGTTCATGCTGCTACTCATGCGCATCACAAATCCAAGCGAGTATAACTTGCAGAATACCCTTGCACATCATTTGTGTATAAAGCATGTGGATGTGCCACAGACAGATCCCCATTAAACGAAGTGCTTAATGAGTCAAACAAATACCCTTGATCAATCAAAATAACTAAATTCACAAGACAGACTATTATAATTCCAGGACTAACCAATCAAAGCTGATAATGTGGCACTGCATTCATACTTCTTATTACTCCAATGCATGATTCGAACAGTAAATTTTTATCTTACCTTAAAGCCTGATACATGAAGAGAAGGCGGATAGGATCGGACTGCAATATTGATGAAATGTAGCATGTACCTGTAACAAGAACAAACTTAAGTTTCACCAATTCAGAATCAAATTGACAAAGTATTATTGCAATCTGTGCTAGGGAACAATTTACACAACCCAAGAACATAATAATATATAAACTTCTCAGGTGGTTGTAGATAACAAGGAATGCTACTGGTCTCCATATAACATCTCTATGGTCTAGACAGCGATTATTAATGTTTAGAAGCAAGCAACTCTATGAATATTTTTATAAATAATTTGACAGTGTGCATTAGATTGATGTTCAGAAGATAGATAAGTCATAGACCATAGAGAAATGTTAAAAAAATTGCAATTAAGACTAGAGAATTCCAATTAAGCAAATAACTGAATGAGAGAATGTAACCATTAGAACGATAATTTGTAATAGTTAGAGGAAAGTATAACCCCAAAGATGCCGACAGTTCTTCTGATGGAATAGAATGTGGATCGAGACCACGAGGAAGACGAGCCCCGCATATCGAATCATACGGACCACTGTAGTCGTCTTTCTTTTCTCCCTCTTTAATAACCTACATATTAAGAAGTGTATGATATAAATCCTTATGTAAACATGAATGAACACTTGATGATCCATATAATATTATTCCAGAATACCAAAAAGTAATTAAAGACACCCTCATTTTAGGCACTCCCACTGTTTGTATTTAGTAGGTGTATTAGGATTTGAGAAAGTATTTAGAGGGATACTTTGACCACTAAAATATCCTCAACCCTAGCAGCCACATAACAGTGTGAAATACAAATCTATTCATATAACTTTTTATACATTAAGCGCTCATAAGTTTTTTTTGGTGAACACGTAGGAAACCTGCATATCATTTCATTAAAGAAGAAGAAAAGGGGTGTTTGTATATATGCCCTAAGGCCTAACTGCCTCACAGTTACAATTCACACACCAGGAAAAACAATCAATCCCAAGAAAAAAAACTCTCAGGAAGAAAGAGCATATGAAGATGATTCGCCCCTGCTGCACACCACAAAGAACCATTATTAAACACAGACTGCAGCACTTTATGGACAAAGAACCTTTATTAAACACGGACTGCAGCACTTTATGGGGATTTGGAGAGGCACCATTAAACGCATAATCAGCAAAGAGTTAAGATCTTCATTAAGCGTCCCTATGATTTGACTAATTATTGGTCAAAGTTTGACCTTTTAAATCCTGTTAGGCCTGCTAAAAACGACAAGAGGTGGTTGTGATATAAGTATATAACACAATTAACTTATGATGTTAACATGGAAGATGTTGAGCAAACTATCCTAAACAACATTCTCCAAATATGATCAAAATCGAATCTTGACAGGTGAGGTTGTCAACCAAGGATCACAAGAGTATATATGTATGCATGTAGAAACTTACTCGTCGCATTGGAAACAATCTGCAAAGTTGCTTTACAGATTTTGATTGCATTTTCATACAATCTGAGGTGGTTGCCATCTGCCAACAAAGAAAAATATTTTCAATTGCAAGAGAATAAGCACAAACACACAGCTGATGGATGATTCAGTTTACACTACTATTATGTGTACTAAACAAGTAATGAAAAGGAAGGGGGGGTATTAAGACTTACGAGATTCATCTGCGCAATTTTCATGGCATTGGTGTGCATGGCCACTGCATCAGCTCGCCTCTTTTTCAGCTGACAACAACAAACAAAGCATATGCAGGGTTAGCAAGATATCCAATGACTTTGTTCTAGATGAACACTGAGATACGCATACCGTGACAAAGGCCAAATTCAATGACGCAGTTTTTGCCTTGAGATCACTCGATGCCTGCTCGACCTTGGTCTTGTCTGCAAAAACAGCAATAAGCAGATATCAGCATCACTAACCCCACCAACAACAACCAACAAAATTTATCAGTGTGGAAGACGTTGACCTATGACATCACCATGACACTAACCCACCCGCAACCACAGACAATCAGTGTGAAACTGAGTGACCTACCTATGGCAGTTTTTCTCTTCAATTCAGTGAGCCGATCCCTCAACTCCATGATATCCTGTGCTTTGCTTGCTCTCCAGATCCTCTGCTCATCTGTTTTGCTCTGTCAAAAAAAATACACGAGGGACACAACTAAATCGTTTCAGCATGAATTCCCTAACGACAACATAAATGTACAGCAATTCAAGGTTCGGCATAGTTATTCCCGCCACCATCATGCCTGGTTCTGGTATATTCATCTTGTATTTGTCCCCATGCTAAATTTTAAGAGAGAATTATGTATTTGGCACTGAAACAAATCAGTCTTTCGTATTTAACATTTAAAAATTTGAACTTTCAAATCTGGCATCAAGTTAAAATTTCCTTCCCTAGATGGCACTACCGTCCATTTCATTCATTCATCTGATAGTTAACTATTTTGACCGTGTCAATTTTTTTAGTGTGACCAACGTACCCTCTGTTACTCACACATCCAATTTCTCCCTGAACTTTCCGAGCGGCCAAGCGCTCCCGTCTCTCGTGAGTCCGTGACCTTCTTCCCGAAAAAAAAAACATCAAGGAGGAGAGGATGATGGAGCGAGAGGATGTTGTGGTGGCCGGCGCCAAACACACTGATTGCTGCGTGCCCTTTGCGAGGCGACCTCACCCAGCCGGAGCCGGGCCGTGGCGCTGTCGCATGGCGGGCGGGGCTGACGCAGCTCCAGCTAGCCCGCTTGGCGTGATGGAGGCGGGCGGCCCCTCCCATAAGCCAGCAGCGTAGAAGAGGAGGCGAGGTGGCGGCGGCTCCCGGCGCCGCAGTGCCCTGAGGCAGCTGTGGGGGCATGTTCTTGGATCCGGAATCCACGGCGATTCCTCCGCCTGCTATCTCCTAGTACTCACCCTCGCTCTCTCGTCGTCACCGCCGCCCCATCTCAGTACGTCTCCCGCCTGGCTCGACCCCGCCTTCTCTCCTCCGTCCGCCTCTTCTAGTCTCTATCCATCTCATCGCGCCTTACGAACTCCGCGCGCAGGGACAACGAGATCCGGCGGAAGAAAGAGGCCTGCTACACTGACGCCGAGAAGCACGTGTTAGGATGATGAGTTCTCTGCTTGTTTTCTGTTCAGTGGAACGATCCGATGCGATGCTTCTGAGTTCTGACAGTGGTTTCTCTCTGCCATACCGCAGCGGGCTGTGGGGCTGGGTGTGCAGGTCCTCGCCGACGGAGAAGGAGAACTGCGTGCTGCGCTGCCTCTCGCCGGAGTGCTACGACCTCATATACGGCGGCGATCCAGTGAGTGGTGGCATCAGGATGTGGGGTTTCAGCAGCTGCGATATACTTGATTTACTGATTTTTTTGCTTGGCTGCCTTGTGCAGCTTGAGGAAGGGGAGTTGGACTATGCTCGAGGCCAGGAGTACAAGTACTGTATGCACAAGTAAGAATTACCAGAACATCTCGAATATGTTCGTTTGGGGTTTGGAATGTTGAATTGGGTCTGCCATGTGTTGATTGAAGGATTGCATTGTCGTTAAGGTTGTCCAGTCGTAGATTATAAGTTGGGTTGGAGTCCACGTAAGATCCCAATCATATACAATCTTAAACATAAGAATCATAAAAATGTGATACTATTGTTGTCTGGAATCATAGAATCAGGCCCTTGATCAAGATCGTAAAGCTGAAAATTTGTAAGACAGAAACATAGATATTGACAAGCATTATTGTGGGTGCATTTGTAAATGAAGGGAAATTATATTGATACTATGCCTCCCATGGTTTACTAGCTCTCTAAACATACAAATAAAATCACATGACTAGGAAGAGAATTGAAGTATTGAGAGATCAGGAATAAGTAGGAGTGATTCAGACCCAAGGTAAGGTGCTAGCTGTGACACCAGATGCTCAAACCTGTACTATTCTAAGCATTTGTGGAGAAATATCTGTTTGTTGTTGTCTTCATGTCTTGCGATGATCTGACAAGAATATAGGACTGACCAAACTAAGATGAGCGAGCTGCTAAACTGCATCAAAAAATTTCTGACCAAGCTAACTAGACAGGGCAAATCCCTCCCGTGCTAAGCCTACCCCAGCGGGACCTGCTCTTGCCTTAGAAATTGAAAATTATTATTTATTTATTTGCAGACTTCGATTATCAAAATCTCATGTTTTAGTTCACAATATATTTGTGATATTTATAATTTTCTTATTTGACAACATGTCCATCTATTATTTCCCCATTTGGCATCATGTATTTCTGCTACAAAGAAGGGCATTCATGTCATTTTACCAGCCACTTGATGCGTTTCTTGGCCAAAATGAATGGACGGTGCTATCTCAGG
This sequence comes from Miscanthus lutarioriparius, assembly GCA_904845875.1. NCBI lineage: Eukaryota > Viridiplantae > Streptophyta > Magnoliopsida > Poales > Poaceae > Miscanthus > Miscanthus lutarioriparius. The sequence goes on from CAJGYO010000253.1 coordinate 141,600, forward strand.
GAAGGAAATTTCAACTTGGTGCCAAATAAGAAAGTTTAGATTTTTTAGTGTCAAATGCGGAAGACTGGTTTGTTTCAGTGCTAAATACATAATTCTCCCAAATTTTAACCCGGTAATTATAACTAATTAATATAGGCTCAGTTGGCTGTCGAATTGATAGAGGTGTGTCAGAGGGGGGAGAGGGGGCGAGGAAGATCAACCTTGGCTTCGAGGCGTGCGGCGATTCGGGAGTGGAGGGAGTCGCGGAGGCTCCTCATCATGCGCAGCCTCGTGTGGTACTCGACCAGCCTGCGGAAGACCCAACCCAAATCCAAACCGGCAGGCGTATGAGAAATTTCACCAGGAAGATTAAAACTTTAGCCGAATTTCGGGACGCGAGGGTGGATGCTACTCCTACCTCGCGTTGACGCACACGGCGCAACAGGACGGCAGGTTGGATCCCTCGCAGAGCGCGCAACTGCTGCTGCCCCGCCGGGACGCCATCCCTCTCCGCGCCGATTCGGCGGGAAGGGAGGGGCTGGGGATGATTATCTGATGCCCGGACTCGAAGAGGCCAGATCACCGGCGAAGGCAGCGAGCCGCGGTGGATTGCCGTCGCCGTGCCGCGAGGGAGGTGGGGTCTTTGCTGTGCTAGTCGTTTGCGTGCGACTGCGAGAGATAACAGCGTGGGGAAGAAAACCCAGAGGCACAGAGGCAACGACGACTCTTCGTCTCATTACACGATTCGGATCGGGCCAAGGCAATAAACGAATACTTGGGCCGTGTATGAGCTCTTTTCAGAGCCCATAACAAGTCCGAACAGAGTATTATTCAATTTTTTACCAGTATTTTTATTACAAAAGATATAAAGAATTATTCGATTTTTCCAAGGACCAGTAACGAATCACTGGGGCACTGGGAACGCAGCAGCTGCTGTGCATGAGCTAGATCAAATGGAAGCAGTGACGACGTAGACTCCAGAGTAGCTATTAGCACTATTGAATCAAACAGGCATTCAGTAGCATCCGCAGGTGTTGCAAGTGCAAATTCCAACATCCCAGACGTACCATGAATCCATGATCGAAAATATAACACTAACTGAACGCACCCATTGGCCCCGTTCGGCTTGCTGAAATTTGGCTGAATTAGCTGAAAAATACTGTTCTGACTTAATTGTTGTGAGAGAAAAACACTGTTCTGTCTGAAAAACAAGCTAAATAATGCGGATTATAAGGTAAGCCGAATGTGGCCATTGTAAAGCACAGTCCAGAAGAAAGGGCTACATCTCTATAAGACGAAATAAGGGCCAAGCTTGGGCATCTCATTGGGCCACGTCGCCTGTTTTTCCTCCTCCGTCGGATGTTGATCGAACGTTGAGTGTGCCACTGCAGCTAGCATTCCAGGTCGCCCGTCCCCGAGCACCGGCCTCTCGGCCTTGTCCCCGGCACGAGCTGCCTCCGCTACAAGATCTGGTCTGGCCGGTGGCCGCATGCGCTAATCAGACGCGCGCTGAGGTCCCGCAGCACCACGATGGCGCCGCGTCCACTATGCTGCGAGGTCCCTTCCCCGCCTGCCCCTCCTCGTGCCGGTGTTCGCTGCTTCCTCCGTGGCCATGCTCCACTCCTCCGCCCCGTCCCCAAGCCAAAGGCACCGGAGTCCCTCTGCTCCTACCTCTTCTCGTCCCCGATGCCTGCCTGCCGCCACCCGTCGCCCGTGCAGAACCTCGGGTCCGCGCCAGCGCCGCGTAAGATGAACACGATGAAAAAAAGGCCAGCGACACCAGTGTCGTGCCGCCCACGCGCCCCTATGCGGCTTCCTGCGGCACAGAGCACGCCGGTAAGCGTCCTAGCATACAGGGTGGTCGACCACATGGACGACGGCCAACAGCTGCTCGAGGAAATGCCAGCAAGGTAAGGTACTCTCTGAATAGTTAATGTTTCAAGCAGTTGTAGCCGAGTAGCACTTTACAGAGATAATTTTGGATGAAACATAGAAATGCGACTTAGATTCAAGGGAGCATGATGCAAGCTTGCTGAAGATATTGATCATTGTACAAGCAAAGAAGTGTATTCATATTACCTGGCTGTCTTTTCATAGCTATACAATTTAATTGACTTAACTCATTGAATGCATAATTGCATATACAACCAACCATTCTTTTCTCTGAAGGTCGTAAGCTTATTTTGGTGTGGCAAATTTTCTGAAACATGATCGTCCATGTGAATTAAGTGTTATGATCTTGTCACAAAGTTATTCCATGAGTAGCAAGATTACTGTCCAAAATTCGCCGAATTCTTACTTACTATTGATCATCCAGCGACGACGGGAATAGCTAAGAGGCTCTGCAATGTATGCGATGAGAGACAAGCTCAGGAGCCAGGAAGCTGGATGGTACTTGCCCAGTCTCCTTCCTCTCCTCTGCCTACCTTTGCCTGCCCTACTCCCAGTTGTTTGAACGAATAAATGTCCATGTGCTATCTTCTGCAGATTCGTTTTTTTGTGTAGGCTAACGTCAGCTACAATTGGTAAGTTTATCTAAATATGTTTTTGTCAAAAAATCAAATCTAAAATGAAGGAACCTTATTTGATTGGACAATTCCTAATTTCTGTAAATTGTAGTTGCTATGAAGTTTTAGCTGATCCATAAGAGATACATTCGGCTACTCTTACATAGTGCACTTTATTTTTTTTCTAATCTTATATAGTGCAAGAATCAGATTACTTGAATTTTTTTTGTGACACGTCCCCATCACTACATTGATATTTTGTGCATGTGTTGGAAGCAATTCTAGGCTATGATCCTTGAGATGTATAGTCAGATCTCATGGCTTAACAATATATACCAGAAGGAAAAGGTCATCACAACCAATTATTGACCTTAGACAGACTAAGGCACTATGGTGTGAATTCTCAGTAAGGATTTCTTTTGTTTTATCCTCTGGTTCTGTCCAAAAAAAGGTGTTCAGGGACAATTTTGACATTATCATCTACTTTGCCACATCATCTTAATGCTATTATCTTATGTTTTTTTACCTAGGCAGCTGAAGCCGTTACTGATGTATTGATCTTGTTTTGTAGATATTCCTAAGAGTAGTAATGTAGATCCTGAGATGGCGTAAAATATACTATTCTCTGTCCTGAGCTACCTGCCTACTACCACCCAGTTCGCTTGATTGTTTCTATGGCTTATAAACCGGCTGATGCTGTTTTGTTGTGAGAGAAAAACATTATATCATGACTGATAAGCATGGCTGATACGATCAAGCGAACAGGGTACGTTGTCTCTGTTCCAAAGTTCTTAAGATGAATCCTTTCTTTCTTTCTTTCTTTCTTTTTTGCATATTTCATATTCCACTTCTACCATAAGACTGCAACACTTTATTGCAGGTGAAGTTACAAGAGTTACCATTGTAACTTTTCCTCCACTTTGAGCTGTGTTCATTTGCAACACAATAGTCTACACTTATGTTGTAGTTTTTTTTCTCAAGAACATGCAGGTGAGCTGCATCTATTTGTACTAAGAATATTGAAAACATTGTAGTTGTATATTTAGATTTCAAAGGAAGTTGTGTACTGTGTTCTCCTTTTGGTCTATTAAATTCAATTGCTAAACATTATTCTACTTTTGTGTTGCATTAAGAGGACTAATTTTTCATATCATCAGGTGCATGGTTGAGATTTTCATGTGTTTTTCTCCCTATATATTCTATATTATGGATTTAGAGTGATGCGTGCATGATTAGTTGTTGATATTTAGTTATATGCTGTGCAATCCATAGTTATTAATATGTAAGGCTAGGCGTGGCAACCCACTCCTTCAGACGCCTAGGCGAATAAAGGCCATGCTATAGGCGGCGCCATACACATACCCTCACCTACATTAGGGCAGGACAAACATACATTGATACACACCTTTTTGCTGCCAATTTTAGAGCCTATGCACAAGCAGCCAGCACCACTAGCCAGAGCAGTTTATACCGTATCCAATTATCTAATCACAAGCAGCATAATACATCACAGGAGACTGGAGTATATCCATATCCAAGTCCAAGATCTAAAGCATAAGCAAAGAGGCAATATAGTCCAGACTCTTGAACAGAGGAGGGACATAATAGAAAAAACAGAGAAAAGAAGAGCCTACGTGAAGGACCGAAGGTGCTGGGCCTGGCCTGCTGGCAGGGAAGCAAGCAGATGAAGGAGAGCCCATGTAGAAGCGGAAGCAGGCAGTCCTCGACGGGGCATAGGTCCGACCGTCGGAGGCGCGGATCCGTGGGCGAGGACGCGAGGTTGGATGTCGGAGGCACCAGCTGACGGAGCGGAGATCAGGAGGCCGTGGAGCAGTAGTAGGTGCCGCGAATCGGCGGAGCAGAAGGGGCAAGAGTGGCTGGATGGGACGGGGCGCGTTCCAGGTGCTTCCACATCCATCTTCTCTTCCCCAATCTCCTCTGTTTCCCTCCTCTCTCTCAATTGACGAGCTGCAGGGTGGGGCGCGCCCCTGGGGAAAGTATAGGCGCCCAATTTCCCCTGCGCGTCCTCCCGCGCGATTTCACCTACGCACACAGCTGCCTCTCGTTTTTTCGTCCGCCCGCGCGTCGCTCCGCGCACTTCTCCCTGCGCCTGCAGCCGCCTTTTCGCTCTTGCGGCGTCGGTCGGACGCCTTGGCGACGCCTTTCCGCGTGAGGCGACACCATATGCAGGGAGGTCGCGGCGGGCACGACGCCTCGATTGGAAAAGCGCCCAGACACCTAAGCGACGCCTTAATAACTATGGTGCAATCCATTTATTTTTAGCAGCTTTCTGCTTAGCAGTTGTAAACCATTACAGATATGAACTTAAAAAGTAATAACAAGAATAAATTGACCAATAGCAAATACTGTACCCACAGGTTCTCCGATGGGAAAGCCCAAGTCGGCGCAACGCCGCGCCATGTTTTCTAGTAAAACTGCATTGCAGGGTAGATTCAAAATGCATCTACAAGATGCTTATGCTATTACAATAAAGCGCGATAAGATGCTTATGCTATTACAATAAAGCGCGATAAGATGCTTATGCTATTACAATAAAGCGCGATAGGAGCAGCAGCAAGACGAACTGAACGGGTCTTAGTGCAAAACTGCTGACATGCTGTCAACTTGCTGCATGTACACCATCTCTTGGACCCAAATCCCTGATGTTTTGTCACCATCTTAGTTTTGACAAACCATGGTACTCTATAGAATGCCAAAATTACACGTGCTTTGGAGATACCACGGTATTCTTAGCTCCAAAATACCACGTACCCAATGTCCCAATCAGGCCTTCCCTCACAGCAAACTACTAAAGCCTTTCAAGTTTCAACACACTACCAGCTAAATGTAGGGACAAGGACGGTGCAGCAGTTCTTCCTAGAGCTGCAGCTGCTGGTCTGGTAGAGTCAGGTGCGAGAATAGAACCTGTCGATTGACGTGCAGTGACAAGAGTACGGTTGCATCTGAAAACAGCTGTGACAAGTACAAGATGCCAAAATACCAGCTTAAGCGACAAACTAGAGCCCACTATCCCCTCTTACCATTGTCGTGAGCTGCACGTTTAGCAGATACCTCCTCTTCTGACAGTGGCATGTAGTAAATCCTTGGGTACGCCTGTGTCTTCTTGAAGAGTTCATCCAGTGTCCGGGCAGGTTCCAGCTTCATTGGAGGAGGGGGAGGAAGGCTCTCTCCTTGCTGGTCCAGGGTCAGAGGTGGGAGGCAGCTTGGCAAAATGGTGCTGGAGTGGGCAACAAACCCCTTGAAGTAGCAGGAGCATGGGGAGCTACTAGGGTTTGGTTAGCCTCTGGCTGTTGGAAGGTTGCTGCCTGCGGTGCTGCAACTGTGCTCGGACTGATCGGCACTTGAGATGGCAGAGGAGTTTCAAGTTTGAGCTTTACCTCTTCTGGATCGACAAATTCAGCGATCAAATAGTTGTGGTTGTTTGGGGGCCACTGGAGGTTGTAGACAGCATTCTCATAGCCACAGCTTCCTCCACTGAAGAGTACTGCGAATCAGAGAGGTAGGAGAAGCAGGCACATCAAAGCGATGCTACTAAAAGGAAGAAACAACAAAAAAAGGCAACATATCACGAAATGCTCTAAGCGTATCATGAACAACCAGACAACAAAGCTACCATTCGTCTAAAACCAAAGTTATCAACAGTGACTGAATCAAGCTCAATTGTAAGTTGTAAACGATGTAGTCTGCAAGTTGTGCTTGTAAAACTGGCTACTATCAAGCCACATGCTAGAAAGCAAGTTTTATGCAGGGTGAAAAGGCTATAAATGGTCAAAAACAAGTTTACTAAGAAAATACACCAACATCAACATTAAGTTAGTTTCATTAAATCCACCATGAAACGCCTCAACAGATTATTTATTTGGAATTAGAGTTGGTA